>BGPR01005778.1:52168-88166 GCA_013235015.1 Araneus ventricosus
TCATTTGCCCAGTGCTTATTGACTCCATTTTATTTCATTAAGTCAGTTTTTTTTTGTGAAATCCTTCATACGAATATCATGACGTCTCGAAATGGTTTATTTGCCTTTGGGGCTGTTCAAATATTACGTAAGCATGTTTTTGTATTTTGATTCCCTTGTCAAAAATAAGCAACCGTAAACCCCTCTTATAATTTTCACATGTAAGCAAACTGCAACCCTCCGTTCTCTTTTTTTTTTTGCCAAAACGTATGTCAGTAATAATCTAATTTTAAAATTCTTGACTAAATAAAACCTCTAACTAGGTTTAAAATGAAAAAAAATGTAAGTTTAATTTCCTGATACTCAAGTTTAAGCTGCAACAAGTTTATTTTTCTTTTCAACTTAACTTTTTTTTCAAATTTAATTTTTTAACTAAATTATTGTGCAAGTTACAAGAGATTTTCAGAGATAAAGTGATTTAATGTTCACGTACATCACCTACCCCTCCCCTGTCAGTAAAAAAATAAGCAAATCAGTAAACCCCTCCCCCCCCCCTCTTGCGTTTTTTCATGTAATATTTGAACGGCCCCTTTTAGATAATGTATATCTGAGTTTTGATGCAAAATTAAATAATTTTGTTCAGTGGTTTTGAAATACTAAAGAAACGTATACTCCTGACAAAGGTAATTTATTGGTGATGTCAACAAAGAAAGAAATTCTCCTTTGATATTCTTGTTTCAATGCAATCTATATTGAAAAAGTTATTATTAAAGAAAGTAGGTAAGTCATAAATTTTGAATTGGTATAGTTTTATTCTCTTGAATTTCTTTTGCGGATTATTTTAACCAAAGATCTACAATAATAATATGCTGGCGAAATTGATTTGAAATCAGTAACTTAACTATTAAAAATAATAACCTTTTGTCATATCATCAGAAATTTTAAGTAAACAATTTTATTGTGGGTAAAAAATTTAAAAATATATGCGTTATTAATCCTTATCCGCGTCCCCTGACTTTGTATGAAATATTTTTTAAATAATTTGTATTTACTGACAGCCTTCCAAATTAAAAAATCTAAAATTAAAAAATCACCCTGTATACCGCTTTAGTTGGTAATAGATAATACAGTAAAGAAGTTGCAGCTATGATTTATATGTTGGTTATTTTACATTCTAACATTATGTATTCGTTATTCTATGAAATAACTAGCCAAACTACAAGATGCAAGTGAATTTTACTCTTCAGCTGACTTCATCAGTTATTTCATTAATTATTATGGCCCTAACATTTCAAACTTCAAAGATGACATATAAAGACACCATCACAAAAAAAAATTCTCACTGACATTTTGTTTGTAAGAAAGCTGATCACCCCTCTTTCCTAAACCATTTTGTAAATAAAAATACATAAAAAGCCAGAAAGGAGACATTTCCAGGTTATTCTCGGCTGTTCTGGTATTCTGAATCCTAATTCAAATTTCATTGTTTAAAAACTCCCTTTGGTCTTCTACTCTTTTCCAATGATTCCGGCATTTCCAAGCCCTCTGTATCAAAAGTATTGTTTTCTTGTTTGAGATTTGTGCGTCATTTTGATTATCTTTAATTTCTCAAACAAAACACTGGTGAGCTTGAGCCTGATCTGAAATAACACCATAGCAAGTTACAGTGCATCCAAAACAAAAAGAAAATGCCTAAATCTCTTTTTTTTTTCCAGGTGATTTGTTCGAGCCGCTGAAAGAGTTAGTACCTCGTACAATTACTACTGAAAACTAAAAATAAACGAAAAGGAAGTTTCTCTTCTTGCTGTACTCTCACAGAAGAAATCTTGCTTTTACTTAGCCATAAATCCTTGTAGAATTTTTGTCTCATTTCACAGACACTGTTCATTTCTCATTCATGCATGGAGAGTAAAAAAATTAAATTCCATTTTATTGCTTTTTTATATGATAGTGAGTTAATGAAATTTAAATCCACGTCTAAAAAATAATACAAAATTTGTTTTTTTAAAATGAAATATAATGTTAGATTTTAAAGTGAAATTATGGTAATAATGTTTAAAAAAAAAATCCATATTTCTTATATTACGAGAATAATATGAAAACCTTTATATTTTGGTCACATTGCCCACCCATGCTTGGAGATTCATTCTCTCAGTTCCTTAGTAGATGTTTTCTTTGAAAAGTTGATGACTGAAGGACATTCGCCAGGGTCTTTGAGACATATAAAATACATGCACACGTTGAATTATAAAACTGAGGATAATGGAAAGTTTCAATGATGATCTTAAAGATGTTAGTCAGTCATTTCCGTGACATCTCAATCACGTGAGAAACCTAGATGCGCATGTCATTTAACATTTTAATGTGCGCCATCTGCTCCTGGCTGGTGTGTCAAGTCCATATCCTCTAAAGTGGTTGGCCCGCGATCGCTCCACTTCACTCATACCATTTGGTAGGTCGCCTGGCGACCGCTCTCGCAGCCCAAAATCCATCTCAAGAATTGTCAGTGAAACACGCACCCCTACCTCCCACCCCTATTGTGATATATATATTCTCCTTACTTCCGCGGAAATTCTTGGCCCGTTAATCCAAATAGAAAAGATGGAATTGGTTGGATACCCAACATTTCGCTCCACACCGGTCCTCATCTGACCGGCTGCATTGGGCTGGGTTCTGGCGTCGAGCGGGCGTGAATGTCCAGCTGAAGATGACCGTTTGTCTAATATTAGATTCTGCTCACTTGGTACGTTTTAGAGCATTTTTCCATACAACAGCAGAACGACATCTAGTAATGAAAAACTATGATGGTTTTGTCTAAAGAAGAAGAGCAAAATGAATAATAAAGTAAATTTTGGAAAGCATGTAGCTCCAACTACAAAGCAACACAGTAGCACTTGCTTATACGTCTCTTTTCCAGAAGAGAAGACGTATAAATGAAAAGACGTGTAATCGAAATTTTACTAAACAACTTTATTATTACGGATTTAGTGCTATTAACGCAAATTTATTTAATACAAATAATTTTAAAAGTTTTTGTGATAGTACTAATATAATACTACATAGTATGGGACTCAATAATTCAAATTTTAAAATTGCAAAATAAGTAAAAGTGAAATTTCTGATTTTAAGTGCTATATCTCAGTACTAATTACCGTATCTTATACGGTTTATGTGCACGCAGATAGACGTTTTAATCATATAATCATCGTCGTTCACGCTGGATCGGGTTCATGTTAAATACAGTAATGTATATGAATTGAAACTGCCCTTTAATGGTTTTATTTTACTATTCTTTGACAAAGCATGTTCGAAGTTTTCAATGAGTCATTAAAGTCCGTTTTCCAATGGTCTTTAGTTGCATTAAGTACATCATCTGTTAAATTACCACAGACAATTTGTTTTCATTAATTTATCAACAGTGAATAATTTCGAAATCATGTATTTATCTCAGTTTATTATATTAGAAAAGGGAAGATTTTGCATTTTAGAGCTGGGAAACGACACATAACATTGCGTGTCGCATAATGAAGCACTTATTACAATGAATGGGACTGTGATGAAACGAATTATAAAACGTAAAACAAAGTATGAATGAGAAACTGTGTTTTTATCAGATTATACTTCTTCCTTCAATGAAGTGTACAGAGAGAAAAAATTGTTATCTTCAAATAATTCACAACTTCGAAGTTTTGACGAAATCTCGAGATTCTCGAGTCCGAAAAGTCTTTTTTAGAATTGTATTTTCCGGTTCAGGAACCCGAGAACGCAAACACTCCAAATGAATTACAATTTATTAAAGGATCTTCACACCAATATTGTACATTTATACAAGTTTCCGTCAGAGGGAACTTTTTCATCCGTGCGCATGTGCAACAGTAATTCAAAAAATGTCCCAAGATATAGATACCTCTAAATTCTGTGCAATGATTTTATATCACTATAATTATAGATCTGTATCTAATTTTGGAATCAAATCGGTCGATGGGTCCACTATCTGTCACTCTTGTTTATCTTCGGCATATGTTAATGCAATGATATTAAATTGCAAATACTTACATAAATGAAATTCGGCGCGGTCTTGTCAACAAAAAATTGTATCAGTACCAAGTCACCCAATTCACTGAAGGGAAAACATCCAAAACGACACCGCTTTTCTTCACTGTTCTAAAGTATAAAACTGTATTATACTGGATGTCTGATACCATCGGTCAAACTGTGCATTGTACTCTTACCACTGAACAAATCAGTGCCAACGTACCTCAGAGTAAAGTTTCTCGCCTGAGTACATAAAGGTCAATAAAAAAGACTGTACCTCTGGGACGTATAGTTGTGAAAAATGCATGTATTAGAAGAAGTAATAGTCACATCTGATGCAAGAAAAATAAGCTTCATAAAAGCAGGAAATATGGCACTTGCAGCATGACATGGAATTTACATTACCTTACGCAGATTCTTTCTTCCCGAAATGTACCCACTAAGTCCCTTTCTCAAGTAATTGGGGTTTAATATATCAATTCCTTTAGTTGTAATCCATAGGGGAAAAAAAAGCAAAGGAGTTAAATCTAGTGATTGCGGTGGTAATTCAGTCTAAGGATGGTTTTGCAATTCCCCTGGTTTAAGAAATCTAATTTTATAATCTTATATGACGCCATACTTTTCTTTTGAATTTTCTCGAAAATATGCATCGTAGAGGTACGGTCTTGGATGACTTTTTTTATATACCTGAGCGTGTGGATTCTCTTAATGGTTTGTTCGGTGGTATCCGAACAGTCTGTATTGTGCAAGTTCATGATAATGTCTGTTTGTATTCTCCTCAGTTTTCCTTTATATAGAAACATAAGAATTATCATCTCTTCTACAGCCCTGTCTAAATATTTTGTATTTCCTCATTCACAATAAATTTCCATAAGAAACCTGTAATTTATCAAATATAGCAAGAGGTAAGACATGTAGGATGATCAGAGGCCGACATGTTTATTTCCCTCTCTTTCGTAGTAAATTCTTAACGGTTTCTGCTGCCTACAGCAACCAGTCGTCTTAAAGGACACCTGGCAGAACACGGAAAAGTTAAGTTAACACTTTATATATCTTTTTACTAGGCATATATTAGCTTACATTTCACTGTTTTAGCCTGTTTGCAGTAGCATCTTCAGCAATTGAAACAATGTAATTTTATTGACTCTCTGTTTCATAGTTTTCAGCATTTGATTTTACCTTTATATTTTTAGAAATGATATTCAAATTAATCAACAGAGTCTGTCTTCAGAATCCACTTTTCTAAGAAATACAATACTTATATGATCTGATTCCCCTGTGTAATGTATCAAGAGAGATGACTATCTGCAAAATAAATTCATCGTCATAATAATAAAACCCACGGATAGATTTCACAATTAAAGTCAGTGTTTTCATTCTTTGTAAGGTGTTACTGTTTTTTCTCCTATATAAGTCTAGATTGTGTAATATAAAACTGTATTTACTTTTTAAGAGGTATTTGCCTATATTTGTGCTGCATGTTTATGGAACGTTGTGTGTGTGTGGAGGGGTCTTTGTTTTTTGACTGATTGTTCCAGATAATTTTAACCTGTAAAATAGTTCCTTCTTTCTTCCTTTCATGGTCAGGAAAACAGTTTGAGTTTTATAATAAGCACATAGTTATTCTCCAAACCCTTTGTTAGCAGCTGATATCAGAAATGCTGTTTAAGGTTGCTATTTATAAATGCATTGTTTGAAAGTTTTCATGCATCGCAAGAGCTTACCCCATGTCTCTGAATCAACTGGTTCCAAATTTCTGAGAATTGAATACTTTTTCCCAGGTGCATATAATTTCTCCCTCAGTCAACTTCAGTCAAAATTCCAACTGATATCGCAGTTTTTTCACGCTTTATCATGTATTAAGGCAACTGATGTTGATGTCTGTCTGAGATTCATTCTGTGAAAGTAGTGAGCCGTGATTTGCGGAGGCTAGAAGATGTTTTTCCCCTTCCCTGAAGTGTGCAATCTCACAGATTCAACCCCTCAATTTTCAGAAATGAATCGTCCCTTCTTCCTGCTAGCTCGTTCAAAATGAACACGCTTCTCCCTGACATCATTCTTTTTAACTTTTCGTCTTCTCACTGTCACCGCAAGTGCGGTTTTGAGTTCTGTTTATCGTCATAGCGTGAAATTTTACTCATAAAAAATGAGTGGAGGAAACGAAAACGAAACGTTTTAAAATGTTAAACAAAAAATTAGAAATCCTTCAAAAAACTTGATAATGGAGAATCTGCTAGTACTGATGCAGAATATATACCAAAAGAGGCTCATAATTTCTATTCTCTACCTGCTCTGCAATCTGTGGAAACTTGTGAGATTATACGGGACAAAGAGGATTTGATTACCTGTGACACATTACTATGGTTCACAAAATATGTCGATATACAACAAGAGATGAACAAACAGCAGAAGCTAAAAGACGCATATAACAGATTTTTTTTTTGTAAATGTTAAGAGGAAAATTCTAGTTTGATGTTATACAGCAGTGCAACAAGTAAATTTTATATTTTATTCGATGTTGGTTTTTTCTTTAATAAAAAGGAGTTTCTATCTATCCGTGTTTTTTCTAGCTGTCCAGTGACCCTTCCGAATACTAACCCGATAATCGACTGTAGTACTGTATAATTAAAACTGAACGATAAACGATATCTGGGGTAATGAGACGAAATTTTATACTATCGTTCTTTTGAAGTTTATTAAACATCAGAAAAATACTCCATTTTTTTATCTTTAATATTTTTTTATGTTTCACTTTACAAAGCATATTTTGTAAGATTTGTTCGTTCAAAAGAATTCTTTCATTACTTAGAGATGTTTTATTCTCACTGTTTACAACGTCGCGTGAGAAAAAAATATTATGCTTCCTGTTTAAAAGTCGTTCTTGCATTTTCTCTCTTCTTTTTTCTCCTTTCAGTATTTATTTCATAACGTAGCATTTTCGGCAAAGTATTTGATATGTTTTTTTCCTTATTTTTATGCAGACAAATAAATCACAATTATTTACTACGTCGTTCTGAGGAAGACACATAATGTCGTGGTTTATGTTTATTGCTATTAGATTTTTTCCTTTTTTGTCTTGTTTTGTTCTTGGCTACGTTTTTTTCGGCAAGACTTTTACTCTGTTCTAAAGATTTTAAGTTTATAATTTCTTTCAAATTCAACACCAGATTAAAGGTGGCTGAGGAACATTGCTTAAAGGAAAGGTCTGTTTCTAAATCTCCTGTGTTTTCAATTCTGCTGTTTAGTATAAAAGGTTTTGATTTAAAAAAACTTAATTCAAGGAGAAATTATTCATGGACATTTTGGGAAAGTTAGTGGGAAATATTTGTTGAAAAAGATACAGTAAGTACTTGATCACATTTGATCCAGCAACGCTGGTTATTTTATGCATAATTAATTTTCTTTGAAGTGAGACAATGGTTTGATGTCTGTAGCGTTAAGAACATACTAAATTCGTTGGTACCACCTCTTGACGACGTAAAGGTTTTGTCCAATAGGAATGAACGTATTGCTTTACATATATTATTCTTTTCTTGCAATTCAACAATTGCTTTCATAACCTCTTTAACTACGATGTGGCATAAAACACATATATAAGAAAGTACCAGCAGGAAAGGGATTAAAATTGCCCATTTCATAAATAAAAAACATTTTATTTTCGTATTTTCAGTTCAAACTTCTAATCAAACTTAAATGTTTATTTGCTTATCACGTTTTATTTTACTGCCACTATAAGCCTTCTTTGATTTTAAAATTATGTATTTAAACCATATCAAAAATCACTTTATATAAATACATCAATTTTTCAAAAAAATGGAAGTATAATATTTCATAGCTCAATATAAAAGTTTCTTCTTCTTCGTAAGTAGGTAACTAATTCTTTATAATTTTGTTTTGTTAGAATTTCTTCATAATTTATTTGAAAATTCTGAAAGGCTTTCAATAAAACACTTTTCTCAGCACCATTAAATAAATTCTATGTATTCTTCTAATAGAGCTGAATTAGGAACAAATTTTCCCTACTCACCAATTTTTTTCATTTTGGAGAAGTTGTGCCCGTGGAGCTGACACCCCTACAGTAAAGGTGAGTGACTTTAGATCTTCTATTGAGGCTTGGTGCTATGTGACCCAGGCTGCCCAGACCTCCTGCGTCCCCTCCCCCCATATGTATCTCTATTCCGTTTCAGGCCATCAGCTTGCACCACCCAGCACATTTTTCTGCCCCAGCCGCAGGCAGGGACATTAATCTCAAAAAAAATCCACCACCTTTTGAAGAGAGCTTTGCCGGTGTAACGCCCTTGGCACACACCAAAAGTCCCACTGCTTCTTTACTTTCACCACTAGTATCCTTTTGCAACATCAGAGTAAGTATCAAGCATGATGATACCAAGTATGACGAACATCTGTCTAATTTCAATCTACCAAAAGTTTAAATATTTGCATAATGAAGATATGGTCATTTTGAAATATTGAGAGAGTACAATGAAAAACATTCTTGTACCTGTAGCTTCTCAGTGAAGGAACGTGTTTTATGCTGCCAAAGAGTTTCGAGTGGGGAAATATTCCTTTCTCCCTCTTTTTCAATGAAAAGTCTTAATTATCTATTCATATTTCAATATTGCGTTCAAAGGTAAAAGTCTTTAAATATAAGCCCCAAAGCATTGTACTGTTTAAAAGAAATAAAAAATATACATGAGAAGAAAGAGAAATCAATCTCATTTATTGTTGCAAATTCTAATTGTTTTAAAAGAAAACGTAATAGATTGTTTCGTCCAGGAAAAACAGTTTTAAATTTCAATCATTTTCAAATTTTTTTTATCTCTGAAATCAACCCAAACTGAAAAAAAAAAATATTTATTCAGAAAATAATGAAAAGTATTGAAATATTGCCATAAATCAGAAATTTATAATTTAATATAAGCATACCTCTGTCTGAAAATCAAGGTTTGTGGGTAAAGGTAAATAAAGGTATAATGCTCTGAAATATTTTTGTTCGAAATTATGGTATATAGTTACAAATATTTGCAACAATACATATGTAAGCCATCGCTGGTATATAGAAATTATAACTAAAATGTAGTTTTCTTTTGACGATTTGACCTTGTCTTTTCTAGTTTTGAGATCACACTAAACTAACTGGTAATTACCTCATTACGAAGTTTTGTGTCATTCTGCTAGAAGACACTTAAGCAAGAATTTCAGTTAATCCATTGTCTGTCACCCTTCTTTTGGAACACTACACCTGTTCTTTACGTTCACCCGTGTCGCAGCTTCTTCCCATCTGTTTTCCTGTCGCTCATATTATACAAAAATATTTTTCTTTTTCAGAATCGAAATGAATTAAATCATTTCACTTCCAGTAGATACAACGATATTACTTGGTTATTTAAGTGATATAATGTTTTCATAAAATGCATACCATATATCTGACAGAGGGAAATGTAATTTTTACACCTTATTGCAAAAAAGTTTCATTTCCTCATCATACCTATAGCTAATAACTCTGTTATAGAAATCTCTATGTGGTTTTATAACGAACTTGCCATTTTAAAATTATAAAATAATTTTATAACCACTATGATTATAAATCTATCTTAGGATTGTTTTATTTTGTAACCACTTTCAAATTGGTATAAAAACGTTGTCAAGTCATTCAATACTTTTAATTAGTAAATTCATTTAATTAGACGTTGTATTTTGTCTATTTAATAAAAAACTAAAAACTATTTAATACTTTTATTATTTTTGACAAAAAGAGAAATTATTGCATTAGATAACAAAGTTTGAAATGACATACATTCAACTTTAGTCGACTCATAAATTTTTTAATGTTTTCAAATGAACAAATGAAAACTTTCCAGTGCCTAAAACATTTAAATCAACACTTCCAGCTATTTAGTAATTATACATATCTACTTTAGCTTGACATTCATATAGCACAAATTGATGTTTAAAGAATTGTCGTTTGACTCTTTCCGAATTTCTGGTCTCTTTGTGCTCTAGGAAATACTATATAGTAAGTTATTACGTTAATAATAAAGTATGAAACACAGTCTTTCAGATTTAAGTCTACTGAGAAATTTAAATAATTACTACACGAACTGATGAAAATCATAAAGAAGGTATTTATATTGACTTACTATTTCAGAAATAACAAACATATTTACTTATGCAGGAAATCAAATAAATATATATTGAGTATATCTAATTCTCCTCACAGTCGACACATTAACGCTTCTTAATTTCCGTCTCTGGATGCTGCTGTCTTCGGAGTGTGTTTCTTCAGTTCTGGTGCGTTGGAACCCCTTTCCGCAGAGAGAATATTGTGGGGGGAACACTCGTGTGAATGCTCTGCATGTGATGGGTGAGATGACTTGACCGAGAGAGAACCTGTGTTCGCAGTGGGGCAGGGGTAAGTGCTTCGCTCGGGTGGGATCCTGCTGTGTTGTTTCAGATGTGAGATGCTTGAGTGAAGTCCCCCGCAGTCGGTGCACCTGTAGGGTCTCCTTCTCCGCTGTGCACGCGCCTGTATGCTTAACTAATTGAACAACCTTCTTGAGGAACTGCTGGGTTTGCAGGTGGTAGGCGTGCTCCTTCTGTCCCGTGTGCAGGAGGAGGTGAGTGCGAAGATTGCGCTTCTCAGGCTGAATCTTGGGGCAGTTTTAACAGGCGTGCGGCTTCTCCTCCGGAGTGTGAGCAGGTGGCACCGGAGATTGGTAATTTGTTCGCTGAGTAGGGAGCACCTTGGCATCGATGTCTCCCCGTCGTGCTGCATGAGAGGTGATTCCTGGTGACTTCAGGCCTTGGGGAGGAGAAGGACTGTTGCACACGTCGCAAGGGAAACCTGTGATTTCCTGCAGAGAGAAAAAATTTGTTTTTAAAATGTTCGATGAGTGCCAGCTCTTGCTGATGAAAGATTTTCAAAGAATAGAATTTAGAATCGATTGTAAATTTAAAAGCGTTTTAAGCATTTAATACGTTACCTTTAAAAGAAGTAAATCATTTCAAGTAAATCGTAATATCTTATCATTATTACTACAGATTGATTATGGAAAATCACGTTGTATAATTATTTAAAATGTCGCTGAGTCAAAACAGTTCCTTAGTGGACATTAAATGTATGCTGCCTATTTCATTAAATTAACGCTGCACATCTCTTATGCTTATTTTGTATAACTTAAATGTAAGTTTACATATTTTATAAACTTTGAATTATTTATTTATAGTATATTTTTTTTTGACATGAAACACGAAACGTAATTAGCAAAAAGAAAATTTAAACTATACAATTGAGATTTTATTAATAAGGTTTTAAACTTATTTAAATAAAGTAAAAAAAAAGACATTGAAATTTTTTTCTTCCTTCCTACTTTCATTTGTATAAATTTACATAACCTCTTTAAGGAAATTCATGACGTAGAATAAATATGGAGTGGGAAGACTTTACCCACCTTGAGTTTATTTAAAGGCTTAAACATAAAGAACCTGAGAAAGTATAATAACTATTTCTTTATCTTAATAACCATTTCATTTTATTATTTAATATATCATTTAACCAATGCGTTCAGGCGAACTTATTAAAATACGTATTCTTAGGTATAAGGATTCCCCAAAAATATTACGTGGAAATGTTAACACTTTTTGTTTATTATTTATTGCTGCGTAAATAATTTATTAGTTGCCTCAGCGACCATGTTCGCACCTTATTGAAAGCCTGCGGCGCTCGCGACTTCCGCGGTTAGAGGTTGAAAAGAGTCCGTCAAACTTTTTTTATTTCCCTTATATCTGTACCAAAGATGAAAAGGCGGTAGCTGACCATTGATGACAAATATGAACGCTTGCAAAACTTCCATATGAAATAAAATGATAGAAACTGTCCAATTGGGAAATAATCTTGTTTTGCTAATTATTTTATATATAAGTATTGTAAAACAGATTATATGGTTTTAATTTTGCTCTGCGAACTCAGTTTACTTTAAGTGAAGTTTCCAACTGTGAAGATTAATTCATAAATATGGATGGTTCATTTATATTATTAGTTAACATATTGATAACTGTATCGAATTTACTTCCTTTATTTTACTGTAATCATCAAAAGTTTTGGGCTTGTCTTTTTATTAATTTTGAGATCATTGTCATCAGTTCCAAAACTCGAATTTTCAGAATTATGCGCCTTTCGTTCGTGTTTAACTCGAGTACGATAGTTCAAAAAACGCAAACCAGATGCATGAAATTTAGAGTACGATATCTGTACCGAAATAGTTGGTAAAAAAATCATATTTGGAACAAATTCCTCCATTTGTTTCATAGATTATTTTCTAATACACATTTTAGATTTTCTTTTCTCTACTGTGCCATGTTTTTAATCAATATCTGTATAAGGAGAAAAAATTACATGCATTCAAATAATGGAGTTTATTTACCAGTGTGTCTCATCTCCTGTTTCATTGATATAATTAAAATTGCAGTGTAAAAAACTATAATTTAAGTATGTTTTCAAATTAATACTTCAGAAATCGGAGTTACCAGATTGCTTTTACTGAATTTCAACCTGTTCAGTAATACAGCTTCTATAAATATACATTCTTGGATTTATTTCAATGGCGCGCTCAAACGCTATTATTCAAGTTGACATTTAAAAAGTACAGTACATGAGAAAGCCTTAGCCATGTATTTTGTAACTATTATTATGGAACTCATTTATAGATAAATTTATTTCCCCAAAAAATAATTCTGAATCATTTAATGCTATCACTTCGACATATAAAAACTTTTCATTAGGTTGTTGGAACGTACTCAAAGTTGTCTTATCTTCTTAATCTCAAGTTGTCATAACTACTACCGTTTAAGCATGAACTCAAAAGTTGGGTGGAGTTTGAGTTGGTCTTACATTATTTTGCCCCCCCATTCTGAATACCCAAACATATGTGCTCTACCAAACTGCGTCTTTCCCAAGATATTACAAGTCTCACTTTATCTTTGTTAGTCATTTGGAATTCACCCAATATCTGATGATACCACTACTCAGTTACTTTAAAAAGAGATCATTGATGTAGAATTCCAATATTTTTTCACTGGAGCACTTTATTCACTTTATCTCGTCTCTTTAACAACCATCCGTTTCTGCAGATTTTACTAACACTTCTCCTCACATGAGTATGAAGTATTATTTTTCTATCTATTTTAAAGAATGTTACAAAAAAATAAAAATAAACTGAAATTCACGATGTGGAATTTTAAAGAAACCTCAACAAAATGGTGTTAGTTCCCTTTGCTCTTAGTTCTTAATTTTGCTAACATTTAATAATTCTCCTGTGTAAATGGTAATGATTCTCTTCAGACTCAGTGTACATGTACATTTTCAATTTCCTCGAACTATTTAAGATAAATAACTGCATATTGCGCTTCACTCAACGGAAAATTATGACAGTATTTTTAGTGGGCATTAGGTAATTACTAACTATGAAAATAGAAGCAAAAAAAGTTATGTTCATAACCAAAATTCTGGCAAGGAAATGCTATGGTGTCAGAGTTTCCGTTCTGCCTTACTTGAGGTTGTAAGTGCACTTTCTTTCCCTTGACCCTCTATGCCCAAGTCGGATGCGTAGCTGTTTCAAAACAGAGATCCTGCAGTGTAGGGGCAAACGTGGGCTTCTGTGGTCCCTAGTGTAGATCTTACTCCAGATACTGGATATCACACTTGCCACTCTTCATGATCAGCACAGTTCATGTACCGCATCCAATTAGGTGCTACCTTGTCTGCACCCCTCCACATAATGGTGGGGCTTCAGACTGTTTTCGCACCTGTTGAACAAATAAAAGGATTTTGTTACAGATATCTTGTGTTTCAAATTAATTCGCAATTTCGCTTTAATTTTGCAGTAAGGAATGCCTACCTGCCATGTATCCACTTCTTAGCTAGTCTTCTTCTCCTGATGACGTTTCCCCTGTAAGGTCCAAAACCATTCCTGCAACAAGAGGTATCCTCCGTCCACACGCCGAGACTGCCCTGATACTTTGAGATCCAATGGAGGAAAAATAGGGAAAGTCTGTTTAGCCTCCTGTCGGAATCACCTTGGGTATCTGGCAGTACGAAGGAAAGAAAAATATAATGCGCCTTGGATATAGGATTTTTACTTTGTACTTACTTTATTAATGCCCGTTTGAAAAGAATGCATTAAAGAGTAATTTGTTTTAAAATAGCTTCCTTAAAATAAAAAATACCATGCGATGAGTAATTATATTCTTACTACAGATATCTTAAAGTAACGTACTACAGTTATCTTGGCTTATTTATTCTATTCGAAATTCAAAAAATTGTCATATTAATCAAATCTTCAGATTAATATTTGAAGCACGAGTTTTTTGTGACGCAATGTTTAATTTGGGGAAACGGGGGGTCAAGGAGGATATAAACACTTCTCCTGTGCTTCAAAATTTCGGTAAGGAAATACAAATCATGATACTAATTTCATATGCGATGAAATACAATTAATCCTGATACGCAAGGTGATTCTTACCGTACATATGAATTGAGTTATTTCTTGCCCTATAATATTTCGAATTTTGTGGAAGGGAAATTCAATGAAGACACTTTGTTTTTTTAGCGGTTCTGGAAAAATATGAAGTCGGGTGAAAATCGCCTGGGAAAACGTCCAGTGTCAAACTATGAAATTTTAGGACTTAACTTAATGCTACCGAATAATGTCTGAAATATATTTGTAGAAAACCGTGCTGTGGATCTGCATTATAAAATTATCAAAATATGGGAGCTGGAGTTTTGGAAAGTATAACGTCGTCTGGGTGATTACACCATCTGAACGAATAAAACTGAAAAGCATTTTTTCCGATTCCAGAAACAAATAGGAAGTTTGCGATACAGGATTTGTTCTTATTCTTAAGTTAGTTTAATACCATTCCAATGAGGATGACAATTAACAAAAACTGAAAGAGTAGAAATACTAGGTTTTAAAGATGCTGATTGGCAGTGGTAGTGAAATTGCACGAAAAATTGGTAAGTAGATCGAATGCTGTATTAACGCTTTATCATTAGGTATGACACAGGCAGGAAACGAGCAGGAAGACCGGAGATAATTTCTTTCAAGGCCAGAATGGCGATACAGAGGCTCGCCTGTAAGCAAAAAAATGTTTTCAGCGCAAACGAAAGACGAGATAATGCTATGTGGCCTATTAGTCGAACAGCAAATGCACTGCAGATAATCCTAATGAAAGGGCAGTTGAGGAAAATTTCCACTTTCTCTTAAAGGAATTTTATCTACGAGTAAATTATTAACTGGCACCAACCCGAATGATGTTTTTAGGACGTGAAAAATATTTTATTTATAAGGATTTAGATGGATTTAAGTTTTACTGGTATGATTTGCATAAAGAACACGAACTTTTCAAAACGCCAATTCGGAGAGGAATCTGTCATTGTTTTTGGGCTGCATTTGCCGCCGGTAGAGTAACCCACTTTTGTCGAAACAAAATGAATTCAGTGTTATATCAGACATCTGGGGAAATAATGTGTTGATTTCTCCTCTGATTCTTTTCAACAGAGTCTGAATATTTCAACGAAACAAAGCAACTTGCATATTTCATACCCACAAAATCTGAGATGAAAGTAGTATCCAACTGCTTGGCAAAATATCTTCAATACATCTGGTGTCCCCAAACCTGAATCAATGTGAAAACGTCAGCTACTGCTGGCTGGAATATCTTTACAATAATGTACGCGACAGTAGAGAAGAAGGTATAATCTAAAAAACAACAATAAGCAGAAAAGCTAAAAATAAAATTGACCCGATATCTCCCCATTGTCTCTTCTGAATCTGTAAATCGGTTATTGATACAAGTAATAGAAAATAAGGTTCCAAATATCAATTCTTACGAAAGAATACCGCATCGATTCATACTTTGTCCAACTTCAACTGTACAAATTCTCAAATCTTTTATATATAAGTTTGCTATAACGTAATTAATTTAAAACTTGTTTTTGCCAGATTTATTATATATCACAGTATCTATTACATTTCATGAAAATTTGCATTTTATAAAATTATGATACTTATCTTGGCGTCATGCATTTTGGTACTTCATACTTTTGTTTCCAGGACTACAAGATTCATTTCCTAAATCATAACATTTCATCTCTGAAAGAAAGATTACTTCAACACAGAGTTAACGTGGGATTTTCAATGAAGGACTCTGCACAATGTTATAAATAAGAGATACATGATCGCATACTAAATTTTGCTCTTCTGGATATTTGTTTATTTCCAAATATTTAAATTTTCACATTCTAAGTTTCTAGTTTTCTTTTATTGAATCTTTTTACAATTTTCTGTCATTAAGAAATTTGGTAAGATCACTGATTTGAAGTAAACACTATTAGATTCAATTTTATAATTGCATTATAAACCATAACGCGGAGTACTGAAATTTTAAAAGGCAAGGATTTAAGTGTTTTTTTTCAAAATTTTTAAAGTAGTTTAAAATAAAATTTTGAAAAATGATGTATATCAAGATGAGAATTTAATTTTGAACGTTCTTCTTCTTCCAAAATCTTCCTATAAAATTAATAATATAAGTTTGTTTTGTGCTATACTTGAATTTCCACTAAAATCGAACCCGCATGCATTATTCAACCTTTATTCATACGCTGTGGTTTTGCTTCCAACTGAATTCTTCTTTACTTTTTTTGCTAGCCCTTTTCTCCAAATGTTTCTCTTCATATCTCCTTAACAAAATTTATACCTGCATCTAATATAAGCTTACCCTCGTAATTTAATTATTTAGAAATAAATTATTTTAAATTCTCCTAGTTGTCTTCTAAGGTTTTATCCCTTCATGGTAGCAAATTCTCAAACAATAGGAAACTTATATGCAGTGTGGGCATTAAAATTGTATTTTCTTAAATTAAAAACAAGCAAAATATATCTAATAGATACATCTAATATTAAAAAAAAAAGATGAAATTTTCACTGATTTATTCTTTTTTTATGTTCTAATCGGATTATGTGAATTTGATGTCTGAAAACTATTCTGAAGAAAAATGAAGGTTTATTTCTTCTTCACTGGATGACGAATGACAATTTTGTTAACGAACTAACGTCAATTTGATTCCGTATTTTGCCGAGAACTCACTTCACTGAAATTTCCAAATAATTTCCAAAAAATACTCAAATTCTTTTGCCTTCAGTCCAATGAATCCTTGAACTTTGAAATACCTGCATCCTACTCATTAAAAAAAACACTGTCCCTTGAAAGAAAAATGTTACGATCAAAGAAAAATACCCTTTAACCTAAATTTCCACCACTAGAACAAATGTCCATATTCTAAATGTTCATATTCAAAGGTCCATTACTAAGACTCCTATATTGCTAACTATTCCAACAGCCTATAAACTTACCTTATTGAGTTCAAATTCATTCCCAAATAATTACAAATGAACTCAGAATTCTTACCTTACTAAGTTAATAAAAAAGACCAATCTCATTTAGATGGAAGGTGTGATCTGTCAAGGAATGTAAATTCTGTAAACAAAACTGCGCTACAGTTACCTATAATATATTCCCCAATAAAATAATTTTGGTAAAAAATCTCATTGATATCACCTGTGGTCGCAACAAGTAGTAGGTCCATGGCCACAGATCCTCTGTATTCTTCATTACAAATATCACATCTGTAAAATAATAGCAAGATTTAGTAAAAAAAGATCGACACATTTTATCAAATATATTACATTGTAATGAAAAATAATTGATAGATGTCTTATAGCTTACTTATCTCTGATCAAAAATAATATGTAACTTTAGAAAAATAATTCAAATCGCAACATTTAAGATATATAAATGTCTTAAGATTGATTTATAACATTCACAGAAATATCATCCAATTTATTTTACCTATATTATGGTACACATGCTTGATCAAAACATGTTGGTGAAGGAAGACAGAACCTTTGTAACAGAAAATAAAAGTTTATATTAACGAATGCTACCTAGCACAATTCAATTACTATTTATTCCTGGTGCAAGGACTGAGATGCAGAAATTTTAGATTATACAAGGAATGGGTATAAAAAATTATCAAAACAAAATTAGATTTACAGGCGTTAAAGAAACTTTATTCATGGTGCCAAAAATATCATTGATAATGCGTACAAACAAACTTAAAGTAATTAAAGTAGCTAAAATTTACAAGAGATTCAAGTATTAAAACTTAAAGCAAGCTGTTATTTTCAGTTGGCTGGTATGAGAGACAAAAAATTCAAATATAATTATCATTTATTGTTTCTGCTTAACTTTTATAGTGGAATAAACCATTCTGACGATTTCTTTTGAGGGGTTGCACTCCATCTGAAAAACCATCAAATGGCGTGTATAGGAAATATATTTGGGGTACAAAAGTAAATTTTCAATTTTTTCATCCCTCAGTGAATAGGAAGTTTGAAGGATTGAATATATGATGAATTAAATTATTTGCGTTTTGTTATTTCTAGCTTATTAAATTTGATATATGATGCTATGCGGCATTTTAATTTAAGTGGTTTAATTTAAAATTATTTAGAAAAGTCAAGTTAGTATACTTGACCCTCAAAAGTTAGGGGATACGTGACCCTACTGTAACATACTTGCAGCTCTACGTCAGCCGAATCGAAGCACATCTTTGTGGTTGGATGAGTTTTCTGGTGCGTATTTGTCGACAATATTGGAAATCTCAAACATAGAGAATACCTTATTTAAAAATTGTTTGTTTGTAACTATTTAATGAATAAAATTTCTCTTTAATGTGATAATAATGCAAATACTTATTTTAGTAAGAATTTTAAAAAAAGAATTGAACTATTTGTGATCGTTTGGTTTTATTTAACGTTTCGCTTATTCTGAGAGTTTCTGTCTTTTTTATTTGAATTTTTCTAAAACATTTTTTTATTCTTTTGCTTTTACTCTTTCTTTAAATATTAGAAGAACTGAGTAAGTGTATTGCTTCTATTTTAGCTTTCTTGTAAAAAATTTAGATCCTTTTTCTTTTGATGCTATTTCTAATTTTCCAAACCGCGTAATTCTTTCAAGGTAAATCACGCTGCTAGGTTCCCAGTTCCATTGTTGTAATTTTTTATCATTTCCCATTAAATCAATATTTTAATTCTATAATAAATTTTGAACTAATTTAATCTAATAAATATATTTAATTTAATATCCAGACTAATTCTATTAACTAGATTTTGTAATAACAATCCGTGACGAGTAGATTCCATATTATCTCTATATATTTAAAAATACCTTAGTAAAAAACCTTCACTGAGTCCTGAAGCCTCAACCACTCGAGATGTTGACAATTATTTTTTCATTTGAAAGGGTATTATGACGTCGATTGTTATTTGTCGCTCGCTCCTCAATTACTGCTCATTTTCGAACTAAATCGAAAAACTTCTTTCCCGTACATTCTCTATGGGGAAAACCTTTGACAGTTCGCCATGAAACCTTCGACAATCGAGAAAATGAGAAATGTATGGGTGGAGAAGTGTGTTTACTATTTCGTCTGAAAATGCGTTTGGTGGGGGGCAGCAGCATAACCCTTTTCTTGACATTTCTATGTCATAACCTTACATATTAAATAAAATTGTCGAACTCTGTCGAGTGGTTAAGATGGCGAAATGTCAAAGGCTTTCCCTTCCTCTACAAAAAAATTCTTTCACTGAGTCCGCCAGCCTCAACCACTCGAAAGATTTTGACAATTTTTTACTCATATAAAAGTTTATGAGCTCCAATATGTCATCAAGGGTCGCCCTCTCACCCATTTTCGAACGAAATCGAAAAAATCCTCTACCTGTACATTCTCTATGTAGGAAAACCTGGACAGCTCACAGCAACACTCCCCCTGGATTGCTACAATTTTACTTAATTGAAAGGACGTCTAGATATGTCATCAAGGCACGCCTTCCGCCTGCACCCCATGAACGGAAATAGAAAAACAACACTTCTTACACCATGGTTATCTTCTATATGCTTTTTTCATCCCGTCTGACAATAGAAGTGTGGGAGGCAGTGACGACCTTTATGACATATCTAGACGTCATGTTCAAAAACTTTCATATAAAATAAAAATTGTCAAAATAGGTTAGGTGGATGGGGTTGGGGATTTTCTACATCATTTTCAAAATATAGATCCCAACAGTTCCGTTTTTTCGATTTCGTTCGAAAATGGGGGGGGGGACAGACGACCATTAATGACATATCTAGACGTCATAACCTTTCAAATGAAAGAAAATGCCGAAATTGGTTTAGTCATTGGGGATGGCGAATCTCTGAGGGTTTTACCATATTATTTTAAATATATTGATCCCAACAGTTCCATCACAATGGCGTGTCAAAAATATTGTAAAATACCTATTGTAGGTGATGGAAACTGTTTAGTTAGGACGATTTCATTCTGTATTTATGGATCTGAATATTTTTATGCCGGAATTCGCGAAAAATTTATACAAAACATTGCAACTAGGTGAGGTTTATTGAAAGATTTTACAATTTTAAAGGATTCTGTTGTCTACAAAAAATATGATATCTACTATGGTCTTATGGTCTGTTCCACTGATCTTCATGTTGAAGTGAAAAATGTAGTGGCTCATAGCCTCGGAGCAGCGAGGTAGCCAGGGTAGTGCTGAGGAAAAAGGGTGTTGGACGCGAACCCGCCCGGAGGGTGTCGAGAGAGAGTGCCTAGTTTTTTTATTTGTTTCATTAATTTTTTTCAATAATAAACACCTTTTGTAATTCAGTAGTATTAACCTAATATCTGCAATTTCACGTACATACAAATTATCAAAAGGATTTAAATACTCTTTGCATGTAGGGTCAAGTATCCCTATTTTGCAGTCAAGTATCCCTAGCTTAGGGTCAAGTATCCCAAAGATTAGGGATACTTGACCCTAGGCAATTTCATGAAATATATTTATTTTATGATTAAATGAGATATCAGTTTAGCATAAGTACATTTATCCTTCTTAAAAACAAATCTTTTTATGATGATAAAAATTCAGATATTCGAGAAATATAAGAAAAATAAAAGTAGGGTCAAGTATCCCTTGTTTCCCCTAATCATGTTATCCGGTATGTTCCCAATTATATCAGTTTACAATACAAAAATCATCACCTCCCCAAGGGTAGAAATCTGCGTTCATGCAACAGAAATCTGTATTACCGATGGACATTTTAAAATTGGAGCAAGTTTGGTTTATTAATATTAATGTCCCGTTCTGAAGCAACGCGACGGCTGTTTTGGGACGAACTGCGGTCAGATGGTAAGGACGACACTGGAGCTGTCAGCACCCATTAAACTTCCTCACCACACCAGCGGTAGAACGTTTGATCCCCCCGTATCATTTAGTTGGTAGCAGTCCAATACACGACGAATCCTCAGTGGAATGGGGTTTCATACTTGGAACCCTAGGTCCCTGAGGCCGAAAACTTACCACTAGTCTACCGCGGCCCATTACGGCAAATTTCAATATATAAACTACCTCCAAGATATAGGCATGAAACCCATAGAGAACATTTAATTCATTCTTTTCAAGTTGTTCCTTTTGTTTAGACTTATAAGACATGGTGCATATTATTGCTCAATGGTTAGACCTTTTTTCAGACCTTGACTGTAAATCCTAATTATTTTATAATGTGATTGAAAATTATTTGAAAACGCGGGGCACTCCGAGATTAGACAACATTTTACAATAATTGTATTTTTCAATGAAATATAGATTTCATCTCCAAACATACACTTTCTCGTACTCTCTCTTTTTACTTTCAGCACCTTGATTCGAAATACTCTGTGTTCAAGATTTTCAATTCACGAAGGATGGAATTATATAATTATGAAATTTGATTTTTTTCCTGCGTTTTATACCATAAGTAAATCTTTCATTCTATTTTTCTTGTTATACATAACTATTAAATGGAAGCTTCAGAATTAAAGTAAAACCAAGCCCATGATTAGCATAGCACCATTTTGCACTAATACTGCTATGATAATGTAGAAACGTTATATTTTCTGTGCAAAAGTTATCATGTCCATAATTCATGTTCTTATAGTATCCACCAGGCAGAAATCACACATTTATGTCCAGTGTTTTTTCTAAATGAGACTAATCGACTTTGAGATATAGTTTCTCAGAAATGAAATTCAGAATGAGTTCACTTTACCTCTGAACACTCCAAATACCGAAACGCCTAGACACTCAATATAAGAGACTGGTATATGTATAATAAATAACAGTTTCAATTCGAATTTTTCGAAGCAAATTTTTAGGATTTAAACTAGATATATACTTAAAAAAACATTGTATTAACAAATGGTTTCGAAAGAGAATTCACTCACATAAATACTCATCTTCGCTGGGTATATCTTCTTCTTTGTAACATTTCTTTGCGACACTGCGTTTGGGATAGCGACGTTGTGGTTCAGTATCTGAAATGGTGAAAGTATATCACAAAACCGTGCTTTAAGAAGATTGCTAATGCGGGTTAGAGAGATAAAATATTGCTGTAGTAGTCAGAATTGTACAGAAACCCTACCAAGTTTCAATATTTTCTAAAAAAATAGACAGTGCAATGTAGGACATTCTGTACAGCGCAAATAGTACATTACACTTTGATAGCACAAAAATATTATTCTTAAATTGGAAAAACGAATTAAAGACTCAATTAAAATGAACATATATATATATATATATTTAACGAAAATAAGATACAAACGATGATGTGAACTTAAAAATATGTAGAAAAAATGTAGACAACGTAGTAATTTATTCTGAAAAGAACACATACATAGAATTCCAAATTTCATAATACATCGTGTATGTTAATGCGGAAAATGAGTTAAATATTAATCATTATTTTAGTTATAAAAATGTGTATCACGTGAATTGTAATTTTATTTTTTTTATTTAGATACTATCACTTATTAGTAGATGTTAAAATGATCGAACACTTTTGTTAGCTATTTTTTAAAATCTATATTGCAAGGTAAGAAAACTATATCTTTCTCAATAACTGCTGTTTTTTCATAAAACATCTGGAACTTAACATTAAAGCTGCTTGTTTTTTCTTCATATTCTGGAAACATGCAATTACGCCGTTATTCATACCCATCAAATCAAGGCCAGATTTCACATCCGCGATAAATAAATATCTTCCGTGTTATCTCACCAATACTGGCTTTTGCTTAACAATGAAAAGTAAATTAAATCACACTGTTAGTGTCTTACTGATAAAGAATTATAATTTTATAAATTCCAAGATGATTTATAAAAAAACCATTCATCGATTAAAAATGTAACAAAAATAATATTTCAATCAAATTGAATTAGACACCTTCAAAAATTAAAAAGAATTCTATAATATTTTGACCAAAAAAAAAGGCATTGCAATTTACCTTTTGAACATCCAGGTTCCGGCAGATTTACCTCCTCGACATCAAAGGTAAAATCTTCCTCCATGCCTCCGAGCATATCTTCCAGCGCCTTCAGTGCAGTTTGGGTGGAGAAGAGAACGCTTTTTGAGAATTCTTTCGGCTTAACACCTCGAAGATTAATCATTGTTGTGGTCACCTAGTACGAGGAAACAAATAAACTTTCTAATTACATATCCAAGAAAAAAGATTATTTTATTTTCTCTTAAGAACTGTCTCTTATCGGAGGACACTATTTCTTGACATTAAAAAGCTCATTTTCAAGCATGGAGCATACCCTAAGCGTGAGCACAAAATTAGATGGCCCAGAGCATTTCGCAGCAAGCGCATGTTTTAAATTGTCGAGTATCTGTTTGAAAGACATTTAAATCTAAAATGGAAAAATTTACTATATGTATATATATATATATACATACAGAGTTCTTCTTCAACTCCAATCAGTACAATTACTTTTAAATAGATTTTTCACTTGATAAGTATTGAAGTCAATAATTTTTTTTCACATTTTGAAGATAAATTAATATTTTAGACTTTTACATTCCGAGAACTCACTAACTTCTAAAAGAGTAAAAAGCGCAAATTTAAAGTTTAAATATTTAAGCGCTTAGATAAATTACATCAAATGTTATCGTTTATAAAGACCTTATAAACCCCTTATATTCTTTTGAAGTATAAAGGTATTTAATGCAATATTTATAAAATTAATAGCTGTATTCGACCTGAACAGCATTTTTTGCAAATTATTTAATTTGAAGTTCGATATAATTATTCTTTTTAATAAATTATGACTTTTATACAAAAGATGTTAGGTTTTTCTTCTTTTTGAATGAACAGAAATCAGCATATTCAAATACTTAAGATAGAGATCAAGACATTTTTGGATTGATAAATACAATTTCGAGAGAGAATATGTAAAAATAATACATATTAGAACTGAAAGAAACTTACTGTTTTGGATAAAAGTGATTCCGTTTCTATGACAACAGAAATGTTTGAAGCAGCCCCTACATATATTGAAAGATTTTATTTCGGAATATAGAATTTTTTTAAAAATAAAAGTGAACTGAAAACCTAAAAGGACAGCTTAAGAAAGTCTATAAATCTTCATGCCTCACCTTTCTTGGAGTTACTGGAGTTACTACATTTAGAAACTGATTGCTTTGGAACTGCAAACAGTTTAAATTTTGCCTTTGGTTCTTGATTGACTATATTTTGTTATGTGAGGAAATAAGATATAAAAAATACATAAGAATAAAAATTTGGTGTAATGGAAATCAATTTCTCTTAAACAAGAATAAATATAAATTATATAATTTTCATTCACTATAATTATTGTATTTTGAAAAAACATTGAAATCAAATGAAATCGACTGAAAGAATGCAATGTAAAGAAAATGTAAATTTTTCTTTAAAAACATTGTTCACTTTTATTCAGGAAAATTAATTTAAGCATTTAAGATTAAGGAGATAATATCTTATTTAAACTAAAATTATTAATTAAATATAAAGAGAGAATTAAATTTCACTTTTTTGCTTCCCAGCACCAGATATGTTTCTGTTCGGCATGGGACGCTTAAACTTGTTCATCATGAACTCTGGTATCTTGGGAGTGATTCCTGAAAAATGATAATACTCACAGTACAAAATATTTATATCAGTAGATATGAATGGTGTTGTTTCTAATATTAAGCAAAAATTTCTAAATTAATAAATTTATTTTTAAACATTTGTAAACCATAAATATCTTTCAATTTAAAAATTATTTCTTTAAAAAGTTGTATTTTAAAATGGATAGGGATTTTATAGAATAGGAAACCAACAACCATTTTTCGGATACCGAATTAACTATTGGAAACTTTACCTAATATGCAAAATTGTACAAACAGCAATTATTAACATCTTCACTCTGTGGAGAGATGAATACTTTAAAAACCTGTAAACGGAGAAACGGATGTGCCCTAATTTGCTTACTCTATCTGAGATTCACACATATGTTTTAACTGTGTTTTAAAATACTTTTCTTAGCACAAGAGAAGGATCTATTATTAAAATATATTTAATACAATGCACTAGGGAATTTGCAATGTTGTCCAGACCAGGGTAACATCGTTCCCATGCGTTTTCTGCAAGAATAATGTATTTATTAAAAATTCGAACCACAGAACTATGTAATGGAAAATATAGGATTCCAGAAATTCGTAATTCACAGAAAAAGAAAAATTCCAGGTAAAAAATATTTTCGACCAATACTTAAAATTTATTAAGATATTCGATGGGTATAAAATGAGAAATTTTGTATCCATTTTGAAATATCAACATTTCTTTCCGAGTCGCTTCAATTTCAATAAACAGAGAATTTGGAAGATCACTTATAATGAGTGTATTAAGTTGAATGCAGAAACAAATACCTCAGTTAATGTAGTAAGAAAATATAATTTATTAGAAGAACACAAAATTTATTCGGAAAATCTGAAGAATGCCTGAAGTTATTGAAATAGTGAAAATAAATTTTGAAGTAGAAACAATTGTTATTGATTTGGCAAAAACTGTTCCGTTACCAGGAATACCAACCATTATTGTTTATTATAAAAGTATACTCCGGTATAAAAACACGAAAAATCCAGTTCTCTGTGTAATGTGAAGGTGGTAATATTCATGGATCTTAGAGTGTAGTATCGTGTTCATAAAAGTCACTTGTTAAACTTCACTTGTTAACCCTCTCAGTCCCAAGCATATAATTATTCATTCTGAAATTCTGAAAATAGGGAAATGTACTCATTTTAGGCCTAAGACAAAAGCTCAAAAATAAAAAAATATTAAGAAAAAAACAAAGGAGCATAATTTTTTAAAAAAATACATCTGAAATAAAATATTTTAACATATTAAAAATAATAATAATAAAATTGCACATATAATTTCATTAAATTATGTTAAAATTAATTTTTATTTTGACTTTTTTCGCTGAATGAAGTGAAGTTAAAAAAATAATTTTTGAATAGATAAAATCTATAGTGCAATCAATAGTAGGTAAAAATAAAAAACAAATTTGAAAAGAGGAAAATGGGAAGAATTCAATCATGTCCATTTGGTATAAGAGGCCGGCTTAGATGACGAACAAAAAATAATGAAAACGATTATTCCAAATGGCATCAGTGGGATTGAAAGGGTTAATCTAAGCTAACTAATGGAAGAACTATGAAAGAATGGAAGAATACCTATGATGCAGAAGACAGGAGCATGGAAGACGGCTTTGTTGCTGAAGAAAACAAACTCTACAAAGTTAAATTAAGTCTGAAAATAATAACAATGGATTTCCTTTTTTAAGGACACTAATTTTGTGGCGACTTCGGTGATATAAAATTTGCAATAAAAATGGAAGGAAAGCTTCATAAACCATCGAATGATATAACGTTAATGCCGAAACAGAGGAAAAGAATGTAATAAAACACCATAGAACAAAAGAAAATTGTATAGAAACTTAAGAGTTTGAAAAGACTATAGTAAATATGACAAAGAAAAAGAAAAAATTTTCTGTCTGCATTTCTGTCAAATGAAAATCTTCAAAGACAAAACCCTGCTTATTACATAAGTGTATAAACTTTGATGGGCATTTTCTTGAAATAGATATTAATATATTCCTGTAGGACGTCAAATCATCTTTAGACCCGACATCGTTTCTATTCTCTATATACATTTGCCACAAACGCAAGGTATCAAACTAATAGTGTGTCTTATTCCAGCTAAAGTTAAACAAATTTATGAAACGTCACCCTTGCTGATAGGCCTGAAGATGACGCTAATGTTTGACTTGATTTCATAGATTAAAGGCCTTTCTGCGATTTTTCCCATTCTCAGACGGTGTAATTCATGACCCTGACCTACAAATTATTATATTTAAGTACGCGATTGTTTTGTTTTGTTATGCCATTGTTCGAAAAAATATTCAAAAGCAAATCTTTTATAATCTTGGAAATATCTTGCAACTTTCTTTGCTAATTAATTTGTTTCCAAATGAAAAAATTGTTAATACATACTTGCTAACCATTAATTAAAAATATATCCATTAACTTTTTCTACATTTATCCCAAAACACTCATTTACTGAAAAGTAAGAACCAACTAACAGCATCAGAATTGGTTCTAAGAAATACGGAAACACCGAATCACTGCCTCTGCGCCACATGGGTTAAGAACTTGTAAATCACAGAGACTTCAGAAACAACTCTGTAACCTCTTACGATGCAACAATGATTTTTCAAAAAAAAGGAATCTTTAAAATTTTTTATTTAAAATAGGGCTAAAACCTCTAAACGTATTTTAGCGTAAACATATTTTGCTATACCTCGAAACTTATTTTAGAGTTGGCATCTAATTGTATAATTTCGTCCAAATTATTCTTAGATTCTTGATTACAATTTCAAACATATTTTTTGTAAGAAATTAACAGCAATCAAATTTATATTTATAGTGATCGTGGCGGTTGGAATAATTTCATAATAACAATACAATTCTTTGTGTAACCAGCAAAAGTGTTCTTTCCTAAACTTTGACGTATATAGCCCAACACGGGTGGGGGAAAATACTCCAAGCAGCAGTAACGCGCATTTTCCCCTAACGCAGGTGGAGGAAAACGCGCTAACCTGTGGAGCTTTTTTTGCGTCGTAGAATGGTGAAGAAAGCGAATATGCAATTTGAACGCCTTTTTTTCAATCGATTGAATCCAAAATTTGACAACAGATTTACATTTAAGGTTAGAAGACCACATACCAGATTTCATATATGTAAGTCATTGAGCTTAGGAGTTAACAAGTTTACAGGCATGCGATTGCACAGTCCGATATACAGTCAAACTTTTGACGGATTTGGTCCAAAATCTGATACGGACCTACATTCCTGATGTTAAAACTATGTACCAAATTTTATCGATCTAGCTATTTAAGTTTTTGAGTTATCGTATTCATATGAACACGGACACACAGACGTAATTCCAAATATTTTTTTTCGGACTCAGGGAGGTCTAAAACGTGGAGATTGATCAAAATCCCGAATTCGAGTTTTTTGACGATTACAATACTTCCTCTTTTTACACTTAGTAGACGAGAAAGTAATAATAGAACCACTGAGTTTTGCTCTGGCATCGTTCGTTGTAAATTCAAGAAAAAGGGGCGATTTAAGAGAAAATGACATCCTCCGAAAAATTGCGTCCTAAAAACTTCGAAAGAGGTTGTTTGCACATTGAAATACGGTTGACTTTTAAGTCTGGAAACGCAACGAAAATTTTTATCGCAGAATGTAGAAATAAAAAAAGTTATCCCCCGTTATGGAATTTCATTATTCTGGATCAGTTATGATCAGAATAATAGGCGAATATAGTTTATATTATGAAATGTTAAATTAAATTTATTATCATGGATTTCTGCTGATATCTTCTGAATGAATCTCATTAAATGGATAGTCGTTACTTGAAAAATTCTTCTTCGAATTAAAGTTTTGTTCTAAAATCTTAATTAACTACATTTCAAATATGAAATAAGCAATGCCACTCTTAATTTCTAGACATAAATGCTGCCCTTATATTCAGGTAATCTTGCCTGTTTTTATCAATAAAGGGCATGGATGCATTCTACTGTTTCCTGAAATCCTTTTTTCTAAAATCAATTTATTAGAGTTGCAAATTTATTCTATAAAATTTGCCTCATTCATTTAATTTTATTAAAAAAATAAAGGTTTTACTAAGTGATCTTAATAAAAAGTTAATAACATGTTAAAGACAATATATATCAAATAATTTTGAAATATTTTGAATCCTTATTCATTTATAAAGAAATGGAACATATGGTGAAACAGTAGCTTATATAGAGATACTCTCATCAAAAGACAAAATCATATAAATTAAAAGAAAAAATTTAGAGAAAAAGATGAAAATTCAGGAAATTATGAAGTGATCACTTAGTCGGCTGTAAGCTTGCGCTCATTTATATCATTCTTGGAAAGATCTAAAATGTCATTTTTCCCACAGAAAAGAAAGTCAAAGGAGCTCTAATTTTTATTCTGTCCTTCACGTTAGTAAGTACCGTGAATATAAGCTACTAGCTGTTACCCGCGACTTCGTGCGCGAAGAATTCGAATTGCTACTTTTTTTTAAATTTACGGATGTAAATGTTTCTTTATATATAGAAAGGGGAAATCAAAAGTTCTGACGGTTGATAATACATAATTGGACGACTAATTTAATTCTCTGTTACTGTAAATTACATCATTGTGCTCAATGGTATCATTTTCCCTTTGGAATATATCATCCACCATGCTATATGTCATCTGCTTCTACTGTTTAAAAGAATACATAAGACAAAATATACCTTCCTATTCTAAAAACTCTGACAACCATATCATATACATCAATGGACGATCCTGGTTTGTTTATTTTGGATTCATAGACCGTTTTTCGGTAACCTTCCGACTAAAGCAATCACCAAATCTATTTGGCAACTGTATCAAGCGCCAAGCTCGAATTAGTTCTTTCTTTAGTAAACAAAACGTTGAATTCCGTGTTCTTTGGGTTTGTGTAATCCTTTCTATTTAAATCGGTTAGAAACAGCTCTTAAAGCATTAAAATTCGAAACGGAACTATTGTAATTAGCTAAATCGTTTGGTTACAAATTTAACCGCCAAAAAAATTTTGGATGTCGATGAAAAGAGCGATAAAGAATAATTTTGGCAACCTTTCCACTAAATTAGGCTCTTAGTTTAAGTAAATATTGAACGATATTTTCATTTAGATATACTTAACTTTAGTTTTTAAATTTTAATCTAAAAACTCTTGGAACTATATTATATCTACCATCAGATTTCTGTCCCGGTATTTATTTTTCAGTTATTATTCCAGAGATTATTTCTTTTCTCAGCAAGATCACGTAATGCATGACTTTAAAAATAAGTTATTCCACATGCTTGAGCTTTTCTGAAGGATCACGTGACATTTCATTTTGTTTACGCATTCCTTAAGGATCACGTGGCAGTTGATTGAAAAATAAAGTAATAATCTTCATCGCAAATCTCTTGTTAATTATTTAATTGTTATCTGTAACCAAAAATAATGAATTTAACATGATGTCACCTACCCAATGTCCGTTCTTGGGTTCCAAGCTACAGTTCTGCCAATTTTCATCCAAATCGGTTTGGTAGTTTTGCCGTGAATGCGTAACAAACAGACAGACACACTTTCGCATTCATTATATTATATGGTTATTTATAAAAATAAGCAAAATTTTCAGAAATAAAGGTGAATTAGTACAAAGTCTAACCGTTGCCTAGCAACGGAGTAGCTATAAATCTTCGTTATTTCAAAATCGTCTGCACGCATTTAAAAATTTTGGAACTTTAAAAAATTAATAACAATTGAAGGGAAATTGTCAGAGAAAATAAAATTGGTATCATTGAAAAGGTAAAAATTTGAACTTTAAGATGGTATAAAAATATTTTTTGTCAGGCAGTTTGCTCCGAAGTTACGGCGGAAAAACGGTTTCGGTTATTTTCTAATAAACTGACTGTTTAATTAACTTTTGGACTTAGAAATGTTCATAAGTGTCTTCCCCTTGTCTTAAATAATAAGTGTACAAAATTTGGTTGAAAACCGTCCATTGGTTTAGGAGGAGATGTGGAACATAGCCACATACCCACATACATATCCACATACCCACAATGACTTTTATTTATATTAAGATTCAATTTTAAAATTGCTGCACCATATTTTATGCAACATGAAATTGCCTATACATGGAGCACATACAGAAAATGTTTTTCATTTAATATAAAAAATATATTCGTATTCCGCTAAGTAAATTCATATGCATGTATTATGCAGTGAAAATACTATTATTATCCAATTGAAAAAAACTGCAAAATAAAAGAAAAAGGAGAGAAATAAATTTAAATTAACAAGCTATTTATTTTAGAATTCATTTCATACTGGCATTAAAATTAAAAAAAATATTTTGCAATGTTCATTCATACAAAAATATTTATGAGTTAAAATTTTAGTACTTTGAGCTCAGCGCGTATTCAAGCTCAAGTGTATTTTACGCACAACTTACAGCATTCGTAAAGAAAGAACAAGATAACACTTTTCCATACCTCAAGTTTTAATCCACTGTAAAAAAATATGTCATAACTTTTTCAGTATTTTTGAAGAGTTAAGAAAGTGAAATTTCTATCTCCGACATACATATAGGCATAGGGATTATCTAAATGTGAAGGCAGCCTCTTAAATTCTGAAAATGCAAAATGCCAAATATTTCTGAAAGTCATCATGATATATTAACCAAAATTTGCACACAATTTAAAATTCTCAGATATAGTTTATTTACGTCATCACAAACGGTTGTTGAAGTAAGAATGTCGAAGTTAGAGCTTATAGAAATCGTGAGAGCTTAAAGCTTATAAAGTCTTAGAGGATGATGTTTTCCACTTTCTTCTCTGTGATGTTTTCTTTTCAGTGGTTCATTTTGCTTGAATGTTCGATGATCGATACTAAAATAAGTATCACTGGTTCTGTTTTTGTTTTTTTCGTGATCGTACGCAATATTATGGACACTGCTCTATAACCCTATATTACACTGTTAATAGATTTCTATTAGCTTTAAAATAATTGATACTTGCATAGACTTATATTCAAATAGAAGATAAAACCGTTTGATGTTATATGATTTTTATATCCAAACCAAAGGCAAAATCGCTTAGAATTTACTAAATACAATATCAAACAAGCAGCCGCATTTATAAAATAATAATTCTAGTAATATTCATTTTGTTAAATATATACATAAATACATACGACTGTTTTGCATGTATCCTTACATGGGTTCTCTTTGACTTTACATGCAAATTATACTTCTTGACAGGATTATTTCTAAAAATATAATTTTAATTCATAGAAACTTTAATTTTTTTAACCAACGGCTAAATATTCACGGCAATCACAGACGTATCAGCGCATCATTTTTATAATTACTGCGCATCTAGTGAAAATAACACGAAATGTTTACTATTACATGCAGTAATCTGACTTTTTGTTTATAATGGAATAGATTACATTAAAAGGAAATATTATATAAAAGAAAAAAAAAAGAGAGAAATAAGTTTTAGCTATCACGCTATTAATTTTAAAGTTTATGTTATAATTGCATCCGTATTACTGCCAATGAACAGGATAAAGTATTTTTTCTTCAATTTGTTTTGTGAAATAAAATGAATAATTTTCAAAACAAGATTGATATCAACATATTTTCAATTAGGAAAATGATAAGCAAAAAAAAGTATTTTTCTTTGGTCTTTTTTCTTCAGGGTAATTTATCAATATTGACTTATTAATGACAGCGAAACTTTGCAACTAATATTTTTTTTCTTATTCTAAATTTTATCTTCCCTTCAGGCACTGTTATTTTTAATCTGATATATTTTCAGTCTAAAAGTAAATAATAAAATTAATGACACATTCATTCTATTCTTCTCTTTTAAGTTTTCTCTGGCATTTGTATAACCAACATTCTTTGAAATATTAAAAACGTCATCAATTCTCAAGAAGAACTAGGAAAAAATTCCCATTTCTTGTTCTAAATTTCACGATTAATTCGCAAGAAAATGCAGTCCAGTTTCCCGCCTTTAATGTCGTTTTCGAACGCTTCATAAATTCTTATTACAGTTCATTAAAGAATGTAATTTATTATAATTTAAATATTTTTAAATAGGACTTTGATATTTCTGAAAAACAATATCTATTTGAATAATGTTGTGCATGGTTTTAATTTTTATCTCGTCTTTTTTAAAATTGTAAATTATCATAATTTTTTTGAACAAGTCATCGATGTATTCCTCTGTTATGATGCTAGTAAAAATAGGCTTAGCTTGAGATAATGCAATAGGTATTCTCAATTAAATAAAAAATGAAATTTATTACTTTATTCGCTATATTAATAAAAATAAAGTTATAAATACATAAGTTTTAAAAACTTGAGATTAAAAATGTAGAAAAATCTTAATTGTTTCTATGTATTTTCTATATTAGAAAAATTGTAGAATTATTATTAAGAAATAACCCTCATAAGAATATTAATTGCATTGTGAAATGAACATTACTGAATGTATTAAAAAATATGTATTTTCTCCGAAAGTATATTCAAATTTTTAAAAAACATTCAAGAGCAAAATAAATATAAAATTTTTTGGTTCTTAGAATATCAGTAAATATTTATGTATTCTATCACATTTTTTCAATAATGAAAATACAGCCATAAATAACATAATTAACCCTCTAAGCGTTTCAGACGTATTTTTCCTTTTGTTGTATTCAGTTCAGAAGCAGACACTCATATCCATGTGCATAATTTCTTAAACTACCACGGATGAAACATTCTTAAGATTTCAGAGACTTGACTAAATGCAATCAAGATCAAATTATTCAATTTAAAAGCGAATTTTCAAGACTTGAAAGTTATCACATCAAAATAGCTAAATGCTCAGAGGGTTAAAACTTTTTTCTTAAATGTTAGATTTGATAGTAGTAATCATAAAGACAATAAAAGAACGGTATCAGAAGGCGTAAATAAGAATATATATTTTGTATTCTAATTTTTTTTAATATTCCAATTGAATGATTTCTTTTTGTAGAAATCCAATGTATTTATAAATATGAATGATACAATCGAAAACGTTTAAAGAAAGCAATATTCAAACAGTAAAAATTAACAATTCTTTAAGTTAAAATGCCATTTACTTACCACTGGCCTTCAGAATTTCATAATTGTTTTGGACGTTTTCGTAACGTCTTTTTTCATATTCGCTAAGCGCAGTCCATGCATCTGAAGTAAAATATTGCTTAAGATTCTTATTCGAAGACAATTTACTATTCATTTTGCAGCAAATATTCTTGCTCAAGTTTCACCTATTTGTAGAACTCTAAATGAATTAAATTAACTCTTCGCTCTCACTAGTGTTCCTTAAACATCGATAGACTATCGATACTATCGAAGCCAAGTCGATAGTATCGAGTTTACGAAACTATCGACTGAAACTATCGATAGTATCGATAGTTTTGAAACTATCGATACTATCGATAGTATCGATAGTTTCCTCTCGGGCAATACTATCGATAGGCGCATTTTCAGTCGATAGTTTCAAAACTATTGACTGTGCATAGTATTGCCTCTATCTAGTGGCGGGTCGTGTATTTTGTCAGTGGGGGTGCTGTATTATATAATACCTATCGTTGATGCATTTTTGTATAATTTAAATATTGGTCTTTTTGGTCAATTTTGGATATTTTAATAAATTGATTTTTGACTTGATGTAAGCAAGTTTATATATATATGGTACTGAATTTTAATTTATCTTGCAGTTCTAGTCGGTAGTTTTGAAACTATCGATTGTTTTCTCTCAAGCAACAAGTCTATGTATTGTTATAGGGGGTGCTTTAAGTAATTATACCACTTTGATTATTGATGCATTTTTGCATTATTCAAATTTTACCTTTAATTTCTCATGTATTTACTCTAGATTGTTTTCAAACTATCGATAGTTTTTGTTCAAGTAATAAATAGATCGAGGAATTGATCTTGGATTACTGAGAAATTTTTGTACTTCGTATCTGTATATATGTATGGGAGTAACGTATGCAGTACGTAGGTATTTAAAGTACAAAGTACATACGCTTGTAATATGATAAGTATGTAGGTGAGTATTTTAGGTACTATAAGTACACATATAAGGCACAACGTCGTTACGTATATATGTTAAGTACTAAGTTTGTAAGTAAAAATTTACGGATATACGTACGTATATAATGTACGTTCGTATGTGTGTAACGGCCGTCCGTTTGTATGAATGTAACTTACGTATATATGTATGTAACGTACGTTCTATGCAAGGAACGCTCATACATTTTATTGCCCGTATGTATTTACGAATTATGATTACGTATGTAGCGTACGTACGTATGTTTGAAACATACATAAACTTAGTACGTTACTTGCTTACGTACGTATGTTACATACATATGCAAGTATGTTACTTAGATTAGTTCGTACGTTACATGCATATACACATTTCATACGTAAGTAAGTTGCATACACAAGTACTTACGTTATAAACGTAAGTACGCTCCCAAACGTTGCATACGTGTATATGAAACGTTACTAGGCAAGTAACGTACGCGTGTATGTACGAAGATATCTATATAACGCACATACATATATAATGTACGAAAGTATACAGGCTACGTGTGTACGTATGCATGCCACATACGTACGTTCATAGTACATTTACATACGTACGTATGTACATTACATACGTAATCATGTTTCATATATACTTACGTTACATACGTACTCGCGTTTCATATATACTTACGTTACATACGTAAGCACGTTTCATATATACGTTTGACGTACGTTACATACGAACGCATATTTCATATTTACGTATGAACGTACGTCACATACGTACGCATGTTTCATATATACGT
>BGPR01005779.1:0-24360 GCA_013235015.1 Araneus ventricosus
TGCGCTGCAAACTCTTTAATAACGATTCTCTGAGATTGGAAATCGAGTTTAAATAAGATTAAGGGGAAAAATAATATTTTTTTGTTTTCCTCTTTTAGGGCTGAAAATGCTTTAATATAAAATCACATGATAGGCATTAATTATATAAAATTAATCAGAAATGAAATCTAAATCTTTCAAGTTACTTCCTATTGGCTTGTCCTCAGCGAAGAAGCCTAACAAATTATAGAAAACTGATTCAGGCGGATATTACAATTATATCGAATCATAGACTTTCCTTCTTTGGCTAAATAATCTACAGAAATGTCGCCTCTTTAAAAAGACAGCTAACCGTTGCTATAAAAAATATACTCAGAAACATATTGCTCAGTGTGTGTAAAAAATGCACAAAAAGATAAATTTGAAAGCTGGCGGGGGAATTTTTCTATTTTCCAAAATTTTACAGCGATTCACTTCAATTAACCTTCCAGCGGGCGCGCTGAACTTTTTTACACGAGCGGGCGCGTGTCGTACTTTCTACGACACAAAAAGTTTCTTAAGTTAAATTGTAAGTTACGTCATTATAGTAATAAGAGACACATCAGAAAAGCTAATCTTTTCATCCAGAGTGAAAATTTAGTTTTATATTATTTACGAAATCTAAAATTATGCTGAAATCAGAGAAAGCAATGAGATTTATACTATCATTTTCTAAAAAGTTATTAAGCAATATATAATAAAAGATAGTAAAATACCAACTAAGATTGTACAACAAAGACTTTCTTCTTAGTTTCTAAACATTGTCCTTGCATTCGAAACATTGAACTTTTACCAGAGAGTGACGCTTACAAGTATACCATACATTGCTCCTACTGCATTTCGTGGATTTTGATGATCGCTTTACTTCTTTCCAATACAAACCACAAGCTCTTTTTCTCAATGCTTGTTGCTGTTTACTTGATTTTACAGGTTGCTATGTATAATTTAGATTTAAAGTTATGGTAATGTCATATGGCGATGATCAGAATTTTTGGGCTCGAGCATTGAGGTGTTTTCATAAGACTGAGGTTTCTCAAGAAAATTCTTCGGCTTGGTGAATTATTAGCAAGCTAATTACATATTAAATACTTTTGACGATGTAAAATGAAATATTAAATCGCTGTAATGCTCACTGGATACATAATTATCAAACTGAAACGCTAAGACGTGAAACTTTTTCTTCAAATTACACTAGCGGGCGCGCGTCGTAATTTTTAAGGAAGATGCATAAAACAGAATGAAATCACCTTGAAACTCGAACAAGCCTATTTAATCCCGAAGAGGAGGGTCATATGGAGGAATAGCAATGGCCCTGTTCTCAATTCGGAGTTTTAACTCCGAATTTGAGAACAGGGCATGAAAAATCCCGTTTGTGGTAATATTTGTTCAGGGGTGCCTGCTGGGAGGTTAAAGTAGAGAAAATTGAATGAAAAAATTTCTGACAGATATGATATCTACGAACTTATCGCGGATTAATACTAATTATTCTATAGACCTAATGTGAACTAATATTTTAGATATTCGGAAATAATTCCAGTAACTAATTTCTAATTAGGCTTTCTCTCAGATGAAAGTTAAATAAATATAGTTTCAAACCAAGCAATAAACACGTATAAAATGTAAAAAATGATTTCGCATTCTTGTCAGTGTTTTGCTTAGAAATTTAGTCTCTATCCAAGAAAAGTAATACAGGATTATAAACACAAAATTTTGTAAGCAAGTCAAGAAATTTCGTCCGAAATTCTTCAGTACAAGAATAAAATAATGTTTCTAGAGAAAAAAATATAATTTTTGTGATTGAACATTGTGCCCATATTACACTCCATGCTCCTTGTTAAGTAGAATAACTTTTACTCATATATCGTATAGGGAATTTCTAAGCGATTTTGAAAATAAATATGAAATTTCCGGCATTTAGACCTTTTCTTAAAGCAAACTAAAAGAACTCTGTTTTTCCTATATTTGAAACAATATTTGAACAGAATTTCAAGATCACTTAAAACACTTTAATCATTAAAACGCAGATTTTGGTACAAGGATGAAAGCCCTATTTCATTTAAAATTCATGAAAAAAATTTAATACTTAGTAGTTCTTCATAAAGTTGGTTTCTATGAATAAATTCAAATGCCTCATACAGAGAATTTCATATAACTTCAGATGCAAATTTAAGATTTTCGAGATTCTAAAAAATGGGCAGAATAAAGGCGTCTAAATAAAGCGAATTTCAATTCATATACATTCCCTTCTTCCCTAGTCTGAAAGATGAAAAACGGTCTCATGAGCTTAGATGTACTTTCTTACTTTCAATCGGTATACAGAGAAAGGATAATCACATTGTGCATACTCATGAAAGTGTGGACATGAGAGGGTGCTCTAGAGAAACTCAGTCGAAAGTAAAAAGTGAAGAGGTAGAAAAAAAATATAATAGCATGGAAGTCTTAAGCAAACAAGTGGACTTTCTTTAATTCCTCCCAGAATATTTCGGGCGATGTTTCATAATAAAACGTTATTTTTTGTTTTACCTTTTCTTACCTCTCTTTTTTCATCACTTTCACTTCAAGCGATGCAAAAAATTAAAAAAAGAAGAAAGAAATTGAAATATATTTTTGAAGTTGACCACACTAAAGAGCCGAAGAGAAGAAGAATTAAAAGATGAGGGAACATTCTTCTAACTATTCGAAGTATTTTAACTGAAGTGAATTTTTTTGGTAGATCGTTCAGTCTGTGAGATGCAAAACTGAAAAAAGGATAGAATAAATTTTAATGAGCTTGCTCTTAAGGGAAAAAAGCTTGAAAAAATATGAATAATAAGCAAACGTTATTTTGGGTTGAACTGCGAAAGCATTAGTAATGAGTTTGTGGGGATTGGAAAAAGGAAAGACAAAGGACAAATAAAAAAATATCTATCTTTTTCTTCTTTTGCATTATACTCATCGTGCTCTTCTTTAACAACATATGTTTCTGAGATTTTTCTTTCACTGAAATAGAGAGCAAGTTTATATAACGATATGATTTCCATGACAATGATCCTTATTTAAATGTTGTTATTCCGGATAATTTACATATTTATATTATTTATTTGGACAGGTACAGAATTAGACAGGTGTAAAAATGGTTTCCCATCTATTTTACGTTTAATAAAATAAAAGAAAAAAATCTCATGGAATTGCAATAGCTACACAAGACTTTAAAATGCTTACTGTTAATAATATGGTATTAATATTGAAGCGATAAAAGGTGAATCTGTTAAGTCATCCTAAAGTTTTATATTCATAACTTATAACTAGCATTGCAAATAAAGTGTAATTTTTTATTTACTAGTCTGATTTTTATTTTTAAGCCGTCAAGATGGAATTCAAACTAGTTAATTTTTATTTGAGGCAGTTAATTTTGAATTAGTCAGTGCACTCAACACATTCCCATATTTGCTAGAATTGACGTTGTGATGATTTGTTGATTTGCATATGATGGTCACTAACAGGAGTGGACGAAAATAGTCGAAAAATTTTGAGAACAACTATTTCGAGAATGTCTTGGTGGCTGACATTCACTTTCGCATACATCTTGCAACATCAGCTGTCCTCCACTTTTTATAGTCGGTCAAAGTGACCCCTATTGCGACTACATGGTTCTATGTAAAAATTTCTTCTCTGTGTATGTCCTTCCTGTCTTTAAAGTATATATTTAAGACCTTCAGACACCACTTGTGTGCTCTTGGGTATTGTTGTTTCTATTGGGTTCAAATCGACAACTCTAATTATACTTCCTGAGTCATAAGCTAGAAACGCGAATTCAATAATATAAATTTATTTCCTTCATTTTATATTGTGGTGTTAATGTTAAGCGTTTTCTGCATGTATTTTGTATAAATCTTTTTGTAAGCAGATTGATAATCTTTAAGGTATGAATTCTATCAATGATTTTCAAATCGTTCAATCTTTGAATGTTTTTGATTATATGTGTAAATTAAAAATAATTTAAAGCATACATTTTGATGACATATATTTATTTAATTTGGTGCGTCTTAGATCCAAATATTTCATAGTTATGTGTTGTTTAATATGTCTCTTTACTTGATCGGCAACACAATTTCATACGATGTTTTTGTTAAGCTTAAATGTACTCAATGATTTAATTTTATGTTCTTTCTTAATTTTCCAGATATTCTTTGGCAAAAAATATTATTTCTTTTTTCTAACAACAAGTACTTCTGCTTTTATATAAAAATTAAGAAATGAAAAAATCATTCAAAAATTAACATATGAAGCAAAAATTTCATTGATTAAAATTTTCCCACTAATGAACCTATGATCAATGATTACTATTCTAACAAGTTCATATCCTATAAGTTAATCATTACTTATTAAAAAGTAAATTCATAAACGCTTTGCGAACTGTTAAGAAGCTTCATATGGATATTATGAAAAATAAAAATTTTTGAAATAAATATTTGCTTTGCTCCCCAAGTACATGTTTACATTCCATTCTTTGTATTTTTTATATTAGAATTGCTTATTACTCAAGCGTTTTCAAGACAGTGTTCGGTGCACGCCCATTCTCAAAAGTGCTTTCTTGCTAATACTCAGCTCTTTTGGACACATGCAAATGTTACAAATCATATCCTAACTAGTCAGTGACGTAGGGCTAAAGTAAGATGTTAATGCAAGAATAAAAAAATACGAGACGTTAAATTGGAGAAAGATATGGTAAAATATATCAACAACTTTATCATGCAAATATTTTAATTCATAAAAATTAATGAGTTTGAGCATTAATCTTTTTTATAATAGATAATTCTCTTAAGTAGCTAACGAACAAAAATCCTTGTTTAATCACTTCCGTACATAACAAATTTTCATTTGAGAAAGCGTCTATATTCAGATAAATAATTCTTAAAATTTTCGGACTCTTCGAAAATTCGAATAAAACGGCATTTTGAGGGAGAAATAAGGAAGTGCTTCTTCCATCCGAAAATCTTTCGAATGTAATGTCCGCGTCTTTAATGACACTGATTTCTTTAAGATTCTTATATTGTGTGTCTAACCATCAAACGTTTAATGATACAAACGGACAAGCTAGTAAAACTATCTGGAGAATCATTATTACAACTAAAGATCAGTTCAGGGTGGGAAAGGAACACATAAGGGTGAAATTCTATGACAGCTGTATTGTATCCAGAAAGTAGACGGGAAAAAAATCTGATGCAGAGTTTCTTCCGAAAGTAAAGAAAATCGGAAGAAATAGGTTTATAAGTTAGTGTATGAAGTAGATTCTTTTTAATTTAAAGAATGTGTATATATGGATGGGATAAAAGTTAGTTACTGCACATTTTTAGCACAAGATTCTTTTATTTATTATTTCATTTTAGAATACTTCCACCTACTCAAAGCCACAAATTTCCTATTCGCAGATTTTGAAGGTCATTCCTTCAGTTACGATTATTCCGCTCCAAGAATTCCTCTGGATTTTCCGAAAAGAAAGAAAAAGTCGAAAACACCTTCAGGTGAAACAACCATCCCTAGCACAGGAAATAAATCAGAAATGAACAACAAGGTCTGTCAGAATTTTTTTGTTCATTGGCTTGTCTTTAGAGAAGAAGCTTAACAAACTATGAAGCATCTATCCAAGCGTAAGTCTTGATATCACGATTTTACCGAGCCAATGGCTTTGATTCCTGATGTAAGGAATCGACCGACTTTTCATCTGTTTGAAAAGACAGCTAACCAGTGAAATGAAAACTCCATACAGAAACACGTCTCACTGTGCGTGAAAAGAAGGTAATAGAAAAAAATCTTCGGAGCTAGAGGGGGGAAGTTTGGGTATATTCTGGTTGCATGGTGATTGGAAGCACAACTTCTTTTAGCAATTCGTTCAATTACAGGAAGGAAATAATGAACAATTATCGCGTGGGTATGAAATTGCCGAACTCATTGAAGTAATTTACCAAGGTACTATTGCAATTATTTGTTTATGTGTGTGTTTCAATATGAAAAACAATCAATTAGTCTTAACTTGCGTAATATAATAACGGAAGTATTTCATTATATATATAATCGCGGCTAGAATTTAAAATCTTCTCTAAGTTTTTTTTTTCTATTATGGAATTTCTAAATTAAATATACGTGAGAATTTAGAGTATATAACTTCTTAAAGGGCAAATTTTGCTTTGATTAGCATGAGAGGTGCAGCCATAAAAGGAAATATATTTTCCAAAATAGATAAAAATGTTCTACAGTATTGCTAAGATACCTTTACAATGCTGTATAGCTAATAATTTATTAATTAGAAAAGAAAATTTTTGAAAGAAAACGAACTAATTGCTTTTTTTGTAAGTAGAATTGGTAATCATTAGTTTCTTAAAGCCAATTCTTTATAAGAACTGTTCGTACAAGAATACATAGTTCTTAAACTATCCTAAGGGAAAGGAATTTTGAAACAAAAGAGAGTTTTTATTTAATTAAAAAATATCGTGACATAAGAAACTACTTCTCTGAGTATATATGTAATTGGATGTCAGATTAACTTTTCAAAACATCCTATAAATTTTTTGTTTTTGCATAGAAAATTATTCATATACCTAAAATAATTCGAATTAAAAAATAAGTTCAAATTCCATTCTGTAATTCTTGAAGATATCTGATGAAAAGGGTTTGGAAAGGGAAGTAGAATTGAATATCAAACGCAGCATTTCGAATTACTATTTTTTTTTTCAAAAAAAACTATATTTTCAACTGAAAACTTATGTTGGCCTTATTACTTATGAATCAGGGGTGTATTTATTTACAGAAAATTTGAAATAAAACTGCTGAGCTTTAATTAGATAAAAAGTTTTAAATTGTCTCCATTTTCGAGGAGATAATTTTTAAAAAGAATATCCTAATATATTCTTATGAAAGTTTACTCCCATTCTTGGATTTAGAAATAAAAGTATTAAGATTTTTATATTTGATTATATAGAGTTCTAACTTTAAAATTCAAACTTCGAGATTTTCTAAAAACTTTTTGAAAATTTAAATTTCAAACTTTAAGATTTTCTAATAAATTTCAAGTATACTAATGACAGATCTATCAATAATATGTAGCAAAATTTTTTATTTAATTATATGATATAAAATGACTATTGAAAATCACATTTTTCCTGGAAGCTTAATAACATATTGATTCGAGGAACATTATCCGTATAAAAAATATTTATTTAACAGACGAAATGATTAAAATAAATGTATTGCAATAACCTTTACCCTTGCTCATTACTTTTTTGCGTGAGCATAAAAGATTCACATGTCCTACATAGGTGAAAAATGCCACATTTTTTAAACTAATTTCAATTCATTTCTGCAAGTCTTACATCTTCGATTAAAATAACCACAAGTTCATTGAAAATAAGTGACATAAGTAATAAACAGTCGAAAAGCCGCTTCTGTTAATTACTTACATTACTCATTTCGGGATGTTTTCCCATGGTGCGAAATTAGGTTGAATATAGTCATTGAATAAAAATATATCATTTTGAGTATTGTTACAATCTTACGGATCTCATTTTGCCAAGAATCGTTGATGCCAATAAGATGTATCAGTTTTCTTTCTTTGTAGCATTTTTCATCTAACTTGACTCCAAATTCGCAACATTATCCTTGGAGGAAGACTATCAAACATGTCCTGATTGTTTTTTTTAAGTCAGTCGAATTTCCTCCTCAAATGAAAGAGCATAAATTGACTTTCGTGACAAGTAAAAATTTAAAAATTCGCTTATGTTCCTATGAATTGTTTATTCAAAAACTCCTTTTTCTCTTACAACGTTTAGATGATTTTGAAGCTGGTAGCAATAAGATTAATTTAATATTTGGTTAAATAATAAATAAATTTATTTCGACAAAATAAGTTAAATAACTTTTTCTAAATTTTGACAGAATGGTGACTCTAAATTTTGAAAAGAAAATAGACTCCACTGCTTTCGATATCAGTAGCATGATATTTTATTTATTACGACAAATGTCTCACAAATTGCATCCCGCGATAAATGTAACTGAACTCTAATTATGCACGCTGTTAGAAACGACACTATTCTCTGCAAGGCTTATCGATTTAAATTATAGCGAACTGCTATAGAGTTTATGGAAAACTACTACATTTTGCTCTTTATACCACGAATGAAATTATCTGTTTCTTCGTTTATTTTACGGTAACTATTTTAGATCGTTCTTCTTATTTACAGAACCTTTGTTCCGAATAAAAAGCAAAAATAGTTGTAAAGGAGTAAAAATTCAACGTTTTTATGCTCATAATCGTTTAACTTACAATGGAAAATCCAATTAGGGGAGAGTGGGACAAAATTGTGTTATGGGGTGAAAACGGATACCCTTCATTCTGGCGCCATTACATTTCCCGTCGAGCAGACAGATACTGATTTACATTCTGTTAGTCAGGAAAAAGAAACAGTCATAGTGACGTCTTGTAGCTGTTGAATTCACTGAATCTGTGAAGGTTTATTTGTTTAAAGACGCCAACTGTCTAATGTTTGCTTGATTTTAAACTATCCTTACTTAACAACCATTAAAATTATAAAACTCTATTTAGTCCAGCTTCTTATACATTTACTAAGGATTTATACTTTATTAAAATATAAGGATTTTTCCCAATAATTACGCGGTTGTTTTTTCCTTTTTTTATAACCACTTCACTCGGGATAAAACCGGTAAATCGGGTGGCGCAAGATCGGTACAAATAGCATTGATGATTCCTCCGATTAAGACGATAAAAACACATAACATTGATTCTTTATATTTTAATGATGTATTTTCTAACTTCAACAAAGAACAATGCTTAATCCAGTGTCAAAACTGTCTTCGCTCTGCCCAGGAAATCTGCAGTGACGCAGAGAAGAAGACAACCATTTTACATATGAATTGTATAACTAATATTCTTAAATTGCCATATAAAATAAATATGATGGCAACTTTTCCACTTAAAGTCAAATTTTCCTAATTTCCCATAACTTTAACACGCGTACCCGATTTCACCCTACTATTAGGATGAAACCGAGTGGTTTAACTTCGTTTTATAAAAATATCACTGATAAAAAAAGTAATGAACAAAGTAATGAAACTATGACTTTTCTGGAAAGACATATTGTACTTCGACTAACAATAAGTATTTTAATGAAATTTGACAAGCACTATGTCGAATAATTTAGCTCCTTCGAACCATAGCTACCCTGTTTTAATCAACTTTCCCCTATATACTGAAGAAAGTGAAATAATAAATACTTCCATAAAATGCAATTTTTATAGAAACATAATTTTGCCTTTGGAAAATAATCATGGAGGAACAGTAAGTGAAATGCAAAGTTATTTCTACATAATCTTTTAATTGAGCCCAAATGAGAGTATTTTCACTTAAGATAAAAATTTTAAGTTACTTTTATATACAAAAGTGTAAAAAATAAACATGTATTTTTTTGTTTCAGAAAGATCCCTACGAAATGGAAGATATGGCTTCGTTAGAGAAAAAATATTGGAATCTTACCGAAAATTTATGGACGTGAACAGATTCCTACAAATCAATTTTATTTGCCTGTTTCTTTAAAGTTTAAGCAAATATAGCCATTTGGTTATCGCAAATAAGTCTGGGCATTTTAATTCTTTCGTCTTTACATGTAAATGTTTATCATAATCGCTTCCTTAGCAAAGGACTGACTGCTTTCAGTATTTAAAAAAAATGAAATTTAAAATACTCTTTGAGTTTGTATAATGTATTTGCCTAATTTGAAGTGTGAGATTTTTTTTTGGAAATTATGAAAGAAATATACTTTCTCATATTTTCGTTTCAGTTAATATTATTGAAATAATTTTGTCTTACAGTTTTAGTCTTTTCGGTCCTTATTTTCTAATATACTCTCAGGAACACATAATTAGCCTTTCGGGCACCCTAACAAATTTGTGCCAGCGATATGCATGCTACTGTGATTCTAACAAAATTAGAACTTCGAAAAATAATTTAAAAATTATAAAAAAACATTTTTATTTTTTTTTAGAATTTTTAATTTATTTTTCGATGTTCTAATTTTGTTTTTCGTGTATTCTATCAGAAGCAGCTGCATATGCCCCTTTCTGTATAATGCAAAAAAATTTTAATTAATTTTTAACCCAAGTTCTATTAATTTTTAATTTAATTTTCGTTAATTTTATCAATTTTAACTGCTACTGTGATTCTACAACACCTGTTCTTCCATAAATTAAGAAAAAAATAATTTTGTGACTATTTCGGTGTTTTTAACTGACTCTTAATTGAACATTCAATTATTTAACAGATGCTTTCCTGAGAAAACAAACCTAAACATAGAGATGATTAAAACTTCACTGAATTCTATATAAATAAATTTCTACTAACCAGAGTTCCAAGGAAACCATTTCACCGTATTTTTAGAAGTAATTCGGAAAATGATGTTTCATTGTCAACAATTTCCACCTAAAATATCGAAAAAAGCTTTTCAATGGAATTTGTGTAACTAAGAGTTTAGTATTTTTTCTTTGTTTATTCTGTGAAGAGGTAATCTGTTCCTCTTACTACAATTCCTTTACATTTTCTTTGAAGTGCATTTTCTTTGATTATTCTGTAATTAAAATTAATTTTTTTCCATATATATACCTTAGATGAAGATAAATGAAACGGCTGCCTTTCCATTATTAAATGTTTTCTTTGGAATTATGAGCCATTGATCTGTATTTTGAATAGTTATCTTATTCAATAATTTGTCATTTAAGGAGATAATTAATTTCACTCTGAATTTTCTCCTATTTTCCCTATAATCCAAAAATAAACTGAAGGCTAAAATTTTCATTTATGTCATCTGCTGGGAAACGATAAGGAGTTTTTCAAAGGTCCTTAAAATTTAATAGAAAACATGAATTTTCAAGATCGCTGCTTTATCAAACGTTGAAAATAATTTACAATATTAACCTGTGAAAACGTCTTCGCTTATACAGAGTTTTTCATTATTTTTAATTGTAATAATTTAAACCAATTAATGTTGAATTTGCTTTTCTGTATAAAGAAATTATATACACTAATATATAGTTTAATTTTAAGTCATCCATTAATAATATTATGAATCTTTGTTCTTGAAAACATACTTAAACATATCAAACATTTTATGCATTTAAGCGGAACTCTTTCGTCTTCATTGGTATTAATATTTGTCTTTACTTATAAGGATTATGAATGTAAATTCTTATTTCTGGTACTTAACGTTGGGTGATTCAAATAAATAAATTCTTGAAGAATATGAGCTTGATTGATTAAATTATTAAAATAACTTTTCCTTTCGGATTTCCACGAAGACAACCGGTGACTGACATTTTCATTAAGGATTGTGATTAAAGGAGGAGGAGAATTCCGAACACATCCAGACGTAAAGGCATCATGATTAAGCAACTGTAAAGTCGCTTGGCTATAACGACAAACTGATGCAGTCCGGCTTCAAACACGCTATGTGCTGTTAAGATGCTTCATCAAGATCGTGCCAAATATAGCACACAAATTACATGATAAGGACAATTTTCAAAGTCTTGATTACTAAAACACTGAACGAATAAAAATAATAATGTACAATAGGGATTTTACGTATGACAAACGCAGTTTCTGGATTACGGTAGTAAAAATGAACTTTATTTGCTCAAATGTATTCCCCTAATCTGCCGTATTAAATCTTAAACAATGCATTCTTTATATCCTCCTTGCACAATGCAAATTTGGTTGGATCAATCCTTTTTGATTTAGTTTTGTTTTGTTCAATTTATCTATACGCAGAAGTATCATATAAATACTCTTATGGAAATTTAAAAATTTAATTATGGAATTAGTATACCAAGTACAATTATAGTTTCTTTATATCTCCATTTACAACACCAAGATATATTTATGAGCCTGATAAAAAAAAACACTATCCTCCTTACGTATGTAAAAATTATTTTTAAAACTATTTATATTTTATGTTACTGATGTTTCCTATCACTTTTAATATTCGAAATATGTTTTATTCTAATTGTTAAAGGAATTTGTTCCATAATTAGGTATTTGAAATAAATGAATATTAAAACAAATGTTGTGTATAGTTATGCAGGTGAATGGATGCATTCATGGTGTATTTTAAATGTTTATGAAAAACTGATATCGAAATCCTGTGACATCCCATACATTCTGCTGCAGATAGAATTTAATACCACTGAAATTTTAATGTTCTTCTAATTAATATCATTATAAAACTAATCATACTAAGCAAATGGAAACATTCCCTTGTTTTATTTTATTTGTTGCTGCATTAACACTTAGAATATTACTTGCTTCGAAGATATTTAAAATATTTGAAAATTATTATTTGTTTAAAAATGAATAAAATGTTTCATTAAAAGAAATGCATAGATATTTAATAAAAGCATAAAATTTCTAATAATTTATTCCATATATTGTCGGAATTACTTTACCTTAGAAATGAAAAATATAACTTCTATTCAACTTTTTATACTTATGTAGGGACAAAATATGATTCGATTTTCTTTTATATATATTTTGAGACTTTTATGCCAGAATTTCATTTAAGAAACTATTATTTTTTCATATTATTTTGCTTTCGTTATGTAAGATTATAAGAAGTGTAATTCTGAAAACACGACAATTTCCCAAAAAAGGACACCATCATTCGATGCTACTACTTGCCAGCGGCTTACCTTTGTTTGATTGGTAATCATTCCTTCTGTTTCAGCCTAAGGAACTTGAAATTTCTGGCTAATGATACGGGTGAAATTTGTAGTTTTCTACGTGACCAAATAGTAGGAAAGCAGATTTTTTTAAAATTCCAAAGTCATAAATTATTCCTTGTTGTCTTTTTTTTTCAGTTGAAGTATTTCTTTAAACCCAACTTATTTTAAGTCCCTATTTTGCGTCTCTGTTAATTTCAAGGTAATGAAATTTTTATTTGTGATTTCATTTCTGTCAAACAATACAAGGAACCAAATCTTAATTTGTATTGGAGGTAATTAAATTAAGTTATAAATGTTTTTTTATGCTGGATTTTTACTAAATGTCCCACACCATAAATTGTAATAAAAGCTATAAATAAATTTAAAAATGTTTCACTTGTAGTAAACATTTTTCTTTTTTTCACAAGAAAATATTAATTTCATAGAGATATGCAGTGAAAATTTTTATGAAGTGTCAAGTAATGTATTCGAATTTATTATATTTTGTACTGCCATTCAAATATGATCTTTTAATTACAGAACAAGTTTACATTTAGATTGCTAATTAATTCCTGATTGCAAACTAAGGAAACTCATTTTATGCTATATTTGGAAATAACTTATGAGGTATAGAGTTATTATCAAGGATATATCAGATATTCAAAGAAAGTTTCAGAACATGGATGTGAGATTTGCTGGCGCTCGATAACATTCTTGATGAAAATTTATCCTTATTTGTTCTTTTATGGCAAAATTTTAAAAATTATTTCTTATCCCCGTAAGAAATCGAAAATTGACAAAACTTTTCAATACTTTCTTGTGCAAAGTTTTTGCAGTTAGTTGCTGTGTTTCGTATATCATTGAGACATCCAGTGTCGTCTACGGTGGTCTGGTAGCTCAGCTTCTATATATGCAGTGGAAATCAGAGGTTCGGACTGAATTACCTCAAAGACTCTCCGTGCAAGAGTGCCTCTTGCATGATAAATTCATTGGGTACAAACGACCTTAACTTCAGATAGGATTACTTCAGGTTTCGAGTGTCATCTTCATCTTTTGAAAGCTATTCAGTGTTGCCAGTCATGCTTCAAGTAGATATCGTGTGGTTTCTGGAAACCTGGTAGTAAAATTAACGAAAAGACGAAGCTAATCTAATATTTGAATTAAGAAAATCATTTAGCCTAATTGACTTCTTACTTTTCAAACTGTTAATGCAAGAACAGAAAATATTTAATTGATGCGGGGGGTTGAAAAATGCTGTCAATTTTAAAGAACATTATTCTAGGTATGGTACTATTAATCATTTTTATCAATGAGATTATGATTTGGCACTCAATTTGCTTCTGGTAATAGTTGGTACATAGTTGATACTTTTTGAGACACGATTTTAACAGACGACATTTTGAAGTTCAAAAATAATATTTTTATTCCTGTACTACTCGAAAAAAGTCACCTGTGGAACTCTGGTAACGATGAATCATAGAAAATTATTATTCAACATAAAAAAAGTTTATTTAAAAAAAATTATGAGGCATTCGGAAGATTTCATTCTTTTATTAAAATTTCAATAAGAAAAGGTAAAATAAAAAACACAATATAATTACTAAAATTAGATTTCCAGAAATGAGTTCAAAGGCTAGATCGATCTCCATACTTAAAGAAAAATTTCGGTTTGTAGAGACCCAGTTAGTGTGAGGACAAAATACATGTTAACTTGAATTTCAGTTTCTATATGTTTCCTCTTTTCCCTATTCTAAGAAATCGAAAACAATCTCGTGAACTTACACTTATTTTCTCATTTCATTCGGCGAAGATAGAGGTTATTAATATTTCACATACCTATGAAGGTGTGGACATGAGAAGGAGATTCAGGGGAGCTAAGTCGAGAGAGAAAATATATTTCCTCAGCAATGTCTTATCCTAACAAGTTAACTTTTCAATTCCTCCCCGAATATATCGGCAATTATTTCAGAATACCAAGTTTACTTTTTCGCTTTACTTCTTTTTCCATCGTCCTCTCTTTTTTCGACTCTTTCATTTTAAGAGAAAAACAATAAAAAAATGAAAATTGCGCATAAATTTTCAAAGCTGACCAGTAAATGATTTTAGGAGAAGAATAAAAAGAAAAAAACGAAACATAAGAATTTGACTATGCATAATATTTTCAGGATAGGGCATCTTCTTTGTAGGATTTATTTATTCATTTTCCCTCTTTGCGATGCAAAACCAAAAAAATCTTAAAATAAATGTTATTTAGATGATCTTTGAAAGAAATATAGCAGGGAAAAAATTGTGTAGACAATGAAGATATTTTGAGTTGAACTCGGAAAGCATTAAAACTGGTCTTGGAGTCTGGAAAATGCAAAAAGAAGGATATTAAGGGTAAATAATATTTTTTACATTATTTTAACGTATATTAACAAATTCTTCTAAATTTTTAATTAATTGGTATATTTGTTCTGCATATAATGATAAGATTTCAAATGCAAAGATCTACCTTAGAATTCCTTATGGGTGGAATTAAATACACTGTTTTTTTAGACCGACAACTCTTCTGAAGAAAATTATGTATTTTTTAATTATGAAACAAATAATGATGGTATAAATTTCTACTCAAAATATAATAAATATAATTTGTTATAAAAATTCTAAATCATAAATGATATTTTAAATACAATGGATCGAGAGAAGTAATAAAATATGAACGCAAAATTTTTCTTGGATTTGAAATGGGGCGTTTTTAACAAGTTCTCTATTACTATTTTTGATGACTTTTTCTTTAAGCTGTTGAGTTTGATTACATTTATTTAATATTTATTTGATGTTATTAATTTCAAAATCTTTAACTCTGGTATTTTAATATTTAATTTAGTTTTTTAAAGTATTTTGTTTATTTAATTCTGCATAGAAATAATGCTTATAATGTTAAGTATATATCTAAGTTTCAATTTTATGCATGGGTAAACTTAGGAAAAGAAAAGCATTTTCTCCAACAAATATATTAAACTGCTTCGAGCTTGAATCTGATAAACTCTTCCATAATTGTCACACATTTTGGTAAGAAACAACGAATTAATTGACTGGAAAAATGAAATTTAATATCAATAGAATCCTATTTTATAAAGATGCATTTAATTATTGCATTCAACGAAATAAATACTAAATTTTGCAATATAAAAAACTGATATATTTGAAACTTGAATCTTCGAACAGTGATATCGAGTTTTATGAAAGTTTAATATACTGAATACTCATGTATATTTAAAAATTAAATACATAATTTGAGTTACAGTTCGACTTAAAGATACAGTTTTACTTTTGATAATGATATTATAGACTTGTTCTCCATAGTAAGTTCTAATGATCTTTAAATTTTTATTCCTGAAAGACAGAAAAAGATACTGAAATGAAATTATCAGAACCGAAAAATGAGGTTGCTTGGACCCCAGACGAAATTTATTTAAAACCATCATGCGTCTATTAATTTGAATGTATAGACGTGATTTACCATCCCTTACTTAGTTAATACCTGATGTGCTAAACTTCATTCCTGATCTTCTCGACGACTACTTCTTGAGTTTATGTTTGTCGGGGTAAAAACATTCAATTTTGTGACGTGATCGCTTCTGCCTTCACATGTTTACATCCTGCAAGTAAACAGAACGTAAAGAAAATCTTACATCTTATACATGATTATTCAAAAATTGTGTTCTAATAACCGAATAATGGGTTTACTTGGACTCAGTTGGAAAGTGGTTTCAAGTAACACTTAGTCTCATTTATTATTAACCTCAAATATTCGTTTAAATTTTTCACTATGAGAATGATAAACTGATCTGGAAACTTTTCGTCATGCTTCCATTAAATGGTTTCGCTACTATACATGTACAATTATTTTTAGATCTGAAAAAAAAAATTCCCCGAATTTACAGAAGATCTCGTTTGAGCAGAATATTCAGATTCTACACCTGGAAAACACTCAAAGAAAGTTTGAATATTTTAATGACAAGAAAATTAATCCAATAAACGCATAATTGTAACATTGGTTATTACATGATACAAAGAAAAAGGCTTGGAAATGGTCTGGAAAGAAGGATATTTTATACCACAAGGAGTGAAATATAAAAAGGAATATTTATCCACTCATACTAATGGAAAGAGAATTTTTGCTCACTAAAAATGCAAAGTTACTTTTTATACATTATTATCATAATTTAGAATTATTAGGAAAATATGAATAATAATTATTTAAATATTTCTTTCAGCATCGTAGAATATATGATGTAATTTCACATTTAATGTAAAAAAGTTTTCATTATCTAAAATGTGCCGAAATATTTTATCTCCATATCCTATATTCTTTCTGAGTATATTGCCTCATCGATTTGCTCATAACATAGAAGCTATAGTTTGCATCCAAGTGACCTCACCCTGGGGATTATTTGAACCATTGTTTTCGTAATTTATTATTTATATTTAAAATCAAAATATTTGTTTGATAAACATAAATTTATTGAAAATATCTCAAATGTAATAAAAATTAGGATGTAAAAGAAAATAATATGTTGATAGCCATCGTTTAGTAATAGATATAGAAGATATTATCTTTTTAGGAACACGTAGACTGAGTTTATTTTTCCCATGGAAAACCATTTTTTATTTGGGTAGAAGAATGCATACCTATTTTAAGACCATCCTGATGTTTTTCACCAACAATGTTTCATTAAAACCTTTTATTTTTAAAACAGGATGTTTATATTTATTATTCTTAGAACACTTTCGCCTACTCAGAAGTAAGTTTTAACGTTTACAGTAGTTGAAGTTATTCCTTCAGCTCCGATTATTCCACTCCAAAAATCCCATCGTACTTTCTGAAGAGAAAGAAAAAAGTTGAAAACACCTTCAGGTGAAACAACAAGCGAAAGCGAGGGAAATAAATCAGAAATGAACAACGTTTGTCAAAATTTTCTTCCCTCTTTGCGTTTCTTTTTCCCATTTCATTGTCTTTAGCAAAGCAGACTAACAAACTATGAAACGACTATCCAAGCGGAAGCCTTGATATCGCGATTTTACCGAATGAATGGTTTTGATTTCTTCTTCATGTAAGGAATATACCAGTTTTTCAACTGTTTGTAAAGACAGTGAACAACTAAAATGAAGATTCAAAATAAAAATACATCACACAGCACAAGTAAGGAAATTTAATGGGAAATCTGAGTATTAGAATTTGAAGGGATAAATTTAATCCTAATTCTGTTGTATGATCACTGACAATGCAATATGTTTAAGCGATTATTTTCCTTTTCAGGAACCAAATTATCAATAATTATAAAATCTATACAATATGGATGCGCTCAGTTTAGGTTTCAATAAAATAAAATAAAAATTATTTCTTAAATTCAGAGTCTCATTCTATACTAATATTTCAGGAGATTTAAATAATTCTTTTATACAAATACATTTCTATGTAAAGAAATCTCCCAACTTTAGAACATATAAATTTTTGACCAATAATCTTCAAATATATATCTTGAAAATCAGTAATATCTATCGAATAAAACAGTTCTGACGGAAAATATATCATTTTAAAACATGTGAAGGTACCTGATTTATTTCTGCAAAATCATTGATTTAAATACATAATTTTTTGCTACTGTTTTCATTCTATATTTCAAAGAAAAGAAAATAGTTTAAGACATCTAAATTTCTTGTTACCTTCCTTACCTGAAGTCCCATGTTAAATAAATAATCGGAAATATGCGATTAAGTTCATAAAAAAGCATTGTAATATTTTTACTGAGGAATTCAATTTTTTTTATGAATCTGCATTTACAAAAGACATGTAATAAAAATTCCCTTCATCAAAAAATTGTAAATATTTATTTATGTGCGAATTTTCAATATCCCTTTTAATATTTGCGGCAACATCATTTGTTTCCCATATACTGTGTAAAAATACTTATTACATTAATAAATTATAATAAAATATATCCATCAATAAATAAAAATTAATAATACTAATACACATTAACATAATCGAAAATCCAATACGTAATTGCTTTAAACCTTAAATTCTTTAAGTGCTAATATGAACAAAATTTTATATCTAACTTTTCTGAATTTTTTTTTAACTCTTACTCTAATCAATAATATATTTAACGAACAAACCGAATGTAAATTAAAAATTTGTGATTGCAACGTTTTGAGCAATGTCTCTTCTGTATAATGCTCCATTTGAAAATACTCTTCTGTCTCTATATTATCTATTAACAGTCAAACGATTGCACTATCAACTTTAAAGATATCATAGGCGATATCTAATAATAATTCGTATCCCTTAAAGGTAAAAATATTATTTTAGTTAAAAGAATTTTTAAGAATTATATCGAAATGGATATTCTAGGGAGAAAAGATCCACGTTAATGGCATAGAAAAACTGATATTTAAAGAGCATTAATGGCACTTAGTTCTTGATGTAACTGTTTTTAAGACCAATTTATTCTTGGGTCTTCTTGTAGAGAAATTAATTCACGAATCGTTCACATACAAATTGTGAGATTATAGAAAACTGTTCAAAATGTTTCGTCTATTTTCAAAATATGTAGAATTTTCTAAGTAATTGGGTTAGAATTTTCCATATAAATACCTATTTTACCGAAGATAAAATGTCTCACTTTTTTCGGATATATCTCAATAGTGTCTTCATAAGTTCGATTTCATGTATTTGATCTTCTTTCTTGCGTATGTCATGACGGCTGTCTTTCCTAATCATGGACCAGTCGAAAAACAATAAATCATCTGTCAAAGAGATATAAAACCCGAGATAATACTACAAATTCGACATTTTTATAAACTAATTTTCCCTTGCCCCTGACATTAAAATTATAGCCCTCGTGTCTCTTCCAAACGGGATGTTAATATAACTGAACTGACATTAACAGTAGAACACTGTAAAAGGCAGACAAGCCTAGATTACACGGGTTTTATGTTCACATATGTGTCCCACAAATTACGAAAGATGTGCTGTTTTTCCAAACGCATTAATATTTTTCATTTTTCTTGTAAGATTAAGCTTTATATGATACATTTTTATTTTTAATTTACAAACTACCAACCCTTTAAATATGCTTTATTTTCTTAACCCTCTCACATCGAGCGAGGCGGTCCCGTAAGGTCTAAAAATTTCCCCTTAACAGCGACGAAGGCCGGTCTGAGGCGGTTGACTCCTTTTGGGGGGAGGTGAAGTTATGAGTTCGCTTAGGAGATTAGCGGGGTAAGGGGTCCAGTTACCCTTGTCAAATACAGCCCATTTCCCTGCGCCTTAAAGGAAGGTTATAACAGGAGATGGGGTGGTGGGGTAAATGACCACCCAGGTTGCGAGAGTTCAATTTATGTCACTTCATCCCAAAACTCCCAGTTTTAAAGGGGCTAGAAGATAAAAATCGCCTCGGTATTAAAGAGTTAAATAGCTTACATACACAAATTATAGCGCTGCTAATAATTTAACTATAGAATTTTTAAAATTTCAAACTTAGGGACAATTTTATTAATACATAATACAGAGCTCCTGTCAATACATGACTTGTATTAAGAAATAAGCATTAATATTAAATTAATATTCAGATTGGAAATTTGGGCTTACTTAAATGCCAAGAATTTATTAATTGCTTGCGGAAAAAAGAAAGAAAAAAAGTGAAAAGACATCAAAAGAAGAAAATCGATTCAATTAATATGAGTTCATAACTATTGCTTTCCGATAAAGATTAATTTGAACATAAACAGTTAAAAAGGTGATTTTTTTAAATGTTTTCAAAATAAAACACAGATTCTCTCAAAATCAAACCAAACGTGGTTTCTGTCAGTTTACATAATTTCATTTCATTAAAATTCATAAAGACTTTTCTTGAAACAGAATGCAACTCAATTAATAAAATTCTAAAAACATCCTTAGGGTTTAAGAATTTTTTTTAACAAAAGAGATAATATGACTTTAATCTGTGGAAAAAGCATTACTCAAGAAAAAACTTTCTGAGCGTTAATATAATTAAAAATCAGTTTCAGCTTATAAAAATAACTTAGTTACTTCGACTTCTTTGCATAGTCAATTTCTACAGTTTTTTCCAGGATTTAAAATAAAAAAAAAATAATTAAATAATTTTTTGATGAATAATAAGAAACTGGAAAGAAAGTACACAAAGAATACTCATTCTTTTATTAAGGAATAAACATTTATTTCTTGCCAATATTAGGTATTTTCAAATGAAATTTTTTTATGTTTCATGTGAATTATTGATTGTTTATTTTGTCAAGTTATTTCGGGGAAACATTTTAAATTACAAGAAATCAGCAAAGTATTGTAAGTCACTTATTATTTTTATTAAAAACTAATATTAATAATAATAAACACTTATTAGTTTATTTATTAAAAACTAATCATGTAGGAATCGATTTGTCGCATTGCTATACAATGTATACCATTTTAATTAGTGATTCATTTTTTTCTCTCTCTCTTAAACATTCTATTCTTATTGGTTTATTATGAATACTATACATTTATACTTATTTCTCTCTTTGTGGGTTTAAAGTTCTGGTTGTTGCAAAGTGTTTTTAGTTGAAGATTCTTGCCATTATAAAAACCTAAATAGTTAGGTTAGAAGAGATGTACTGGCAGTTCTTCGGCTGGATTCTGACGAAACTGTTAGTGATTTCAGTTATTGAGTTACATAACTACTACAAAGAATTGGAAAAAATAAAAATACTTATAAAATAGTTAATCTAAAAATTAAAATTTCTTTTAAATAAGATAATTACAAATCATATCCAAACCACAAACCATTTATTCGTTTATCATTTCAATAAAACTGTTTTTCCCATGAATTTCTGCGACGTCCAATTTCATTTCATTTTTATTCTTTGGTTTAGCCTTGCTGTTCTGTTTGGGTCAATATGGCCAGCAACGACTTTCAACTTCTTATACAGAACAAAATTTTAGTGATATTTTACTGATATTTCGTGACTTTGTTAGTGAGGGTGATACGTTATTTTATATGAATCGTTTTAGGTGAACATGACTTGAAACGATTTTCAACTTCTTATACAATACAATAGCTTAATGATATTTTACTGACATTTCGTGACTTTGTTAGTAAGGGTGATATGTTATTTCTCTGAGTAGGATTTTATTTGATTTATATATTTTCTGTCTATTTTTTGAAATTGTATTAATGTATCGCTCGGTTAATATGACCCGAACCTGTTTTCCCTTAATTGAGCGAAAAGACTAGCACATTATTTTATTAATTTAACAAGAAACGACATAAATAAATTCTTGAAAATTCATCGACTGTAGTTTCTATAAGCACAAAAGTTATGTCAAGGTCATAAAGAGCAATAGCAAGTGATACGATATCTCCAATAAGGGTTTAGATGCAGCATCGAATCATATATATATATATGCCAATTCTGGGTTGTCTTTTTCATAGTAATAGTTTTTAATTTTATTAGCTTTCTGTATTTCATTGTGTGAATAATATTAAGTTATATTGTTTATTATATTTAATTTTAAATGAGGGTTTAATAGGTGTAAATGATGAAAATGTTATTTGAGATTTAATTGTTTGCAAAATATTTAACTATATATATATATATATATTATTAGAAATAGTCTGTAAATAATAATATGAAGTATTACATCATTATTTAAATGTTAATCAAATTAAAATAGGTTAATATAATGTTCTTAAAAATATATATATATCTGAATTTTAATTATTAATTATGATTTAATATAGTATATATAACATATTTTAGTTAAAATATTTTCACAATAAATGCGGAACTGTAATTCGTATTTAGCTTTTTGCAATTTTGGTATGACTTTGAAGCAGTAAGCATTTAGTTAATTTTCTCGTTCTTTTCTTAATATATCTTGGAGATTTACTCCTAGTTTTGCTGTCTTTTTCCAACAATTGGCCCTCATAGAAGGTTGGCATCTATACATTTCGAAATAATGTGACATATTCGATTGGCATTTGATTGTTGGAATTCCATATCTGGATTGGCTTTTTCCTACTAATAGTTTTTAATATTATTAGCTTTCTCTATTTCATTGTGTGAATAATATTAGGTTATATACTTTATTATATTTAATTTTAAAAGATGGTTTAATATGTGTATATGATGAAAATATTATTTGAGTTTTAATGGTTTAAAAAATATATAACTATATAACTATATATATATATATATATATATATATATATATATCAATATATATAGAAAGAAAGTCAAAAAATGTATATATATAGTTATATATTTTATATATATATGTTACTATATATGTTATTGTTTTTTATTTTAATCAAAATTTAATTAATTAATTTTGCTAAATTTAAGAATTATAACTATATATATATATATATATATATATATAATATGCATTCACGATACAGTTCTAAAATGGTTCTTTCGTCCTTTCTCAAGTCGTAAATCCATCTGTTTCCAGGAATTTTAAGTTTAAACAATATTTTTGATATTTTATAGGCAGTCATAAATCTGGCACACTACATCTCAACAAATTCGTTGAACTCTGTAAAACTATCTGCTTTTATCTGTAATCATGCCTGTGAGATGTATAAGTTGCAAAATAAAGGAAATTTGTAATTATGTTGAGTCAGTCTCCGTCTCACCATTACTTTTTTAAGTACTTTTATATATTAAAATAAAACATCTAAATATTAATAAATATTCACTTTAAAAGTTAACTCTTAATATAAATATCAGTCAGTCTTATAGATATGCACGTCTCATTTGCTCATGAAATTCCTTCCGATAGAAAAAAAAACTATAGCTAGTTATAAAGTTTACAAATATTGGTACAACAAACTTTAAACAACTCTCCCTGAAGAGCAGTTGTTCCAGCTATCTTTCGCCAGAGAATTCGATAAAAATATCAGAGTCGAAACTTATTTGATTAAATCAAAAATAAATCAGTTCGAAGCTTCCTATCTGACAGCATAAGAGAGCTGAAATCGGGGTTGATCCTTAAAAGATGGAAATTTCCAGATAAAAGTATCCAATAACGTCCCAAGGCTGTATCGCGACTTTCAACCATTCATCATTCCCTGAAATCTGTGCGCAAGAGTGACGCCAAGCTTCTACCGTCTCTACCCGTGCCTCCTACACCCTTACGCACGTGCCTTTAAATCAAAAACTGCGCCGATAGGCGATTCCTGTTCGCAAATCATGCATACGGGATGACGAAAATTTGCCACCGGGGACTGAGTCGCGGTCATTTCGGATACCTTTCTCGTAGTTTCTTCAGGTGAATGACAATCCCGAGACATTATGGAGAATGCAAACCAGCATGTTCTCCGTAAAGCGTTTGGCACTTAAAATATTGAATTCTCGTATTAGGAATCTCTTCAAAATGGAGTTAATCGTGTCTGAAAAATGCATGATTTATAGTATTACAATTAAATTTTATTTATTAAAAATTCGGTGTGTTGTTATAAAATAGCAGAGTTGTTTGCAAGAAAATATTGGAAGTGTTTGCCCGTTGAATTTTGCTATATGCTTAAAGAACCATTTAATTTTACAACGTCTACC
>BGPR01005779.1:24370-88818 GCA_013235015.1 Araneus ventricosus
CAACGTCTACCCAAGAGAAATTATGTCTAATTATCGTAAAATCAGACGTTCTGGGCAAGTTTTAATAAAATTATGTTAAGGCATTCAAAATAAATGTACAGCATAGTTTTAATAGTTTAAGAAAACGTAAATTTGTTTTTTATATTTTAATAGCACAAAATTGGAAATGAATAAATGCAGATACTTTACATTGTGTACAAAATTTTTAATCATCGTGTATGTCTATTCTCGTGTTAAGAAACCTTATATAAACTATAAATTCCATTTAAATATTTTATAAACTTAGGAAAATCTAGTCTATCGTCAGATGCTGCGCCTTTTTCCATGTAGATATAATTTCTAAAATTTCATAAGCTATTCGAAATTATTATTTTAACCAAATGCTAAATTTTCTCTATATGGCTTGTTACATTTCTGAGTTACGATTCATACACAAGTATTTAATTCCAAAACAGCATTTTCCTCATCTGACTATAGTATAAAATGACGAGAAACAAAAGTAAACAAAATCAAAAATGTTTTCATGTTTCAGAAAGATCTGAACATTGACGATTTTTCAAATCTCACAATTTTTTGTCTATTACTATGCTTTCTCTAGGATGGCACTACATAAATTGAATCTCTCAGAATGTAGAGAAAGATCTTTTTCTCCCTTTCTTCATTAAATAATAGTAGGAAAGTAAGGGGAATTGAAAATATACTTGTTTTCAATTATTTTTTCAATCTTCATAAAATTATAAGCATCTTTACGGTGGTTTTTATCTTATATTACGTCTATAGATAATTTATTGATGAGAAAGGGGAACATCACCTTATAAATATGTATCGCATTTGATTTGTATTATAAAAAATTTTTATATATGCATTGTAAAAATTTCGCTTAGTTATAAATCCATATATAACGCTTGACTTTGAAATATATAAACCGAATTTTAATAATTTATATAGTTTATTATTTGGACAATTGTTGTCATTATTATTTCGAGAATTATAATTTTATATATAAAATTCAATCTTTGAAATCAAACAGCTGAAGAGCATGTTATGATAATCGAAAGATATATTGTTGAATCAAAATTGCTTGAACTACATTCAAGATGCGTCCTAAATTAATAGCTTCTTTCTCCAAATTTAAAATGAAGATTGGTGCAATGCTGTTTAATATTTTGAAGAGAAGTGTTTTATGTAAAACGTTTTTCAATTCGCGTACAGCCCCTCTTAAATAAAATCTGAGGGATGAAAAACGATCTCATGAGCTTATATTTATTTTCTTCATTTCATTCGATGTACAGAGGAAGGATATTAATATTTTACATACTCATGAATGTGTGGGCATGAGATGGGGATCCGGAGAATCTCAGTAACGAGTAAAGAGAAAGAAAAATATTTTTGTATAAGAATGTCTTATCCAAACGAGTTGATTTTTTTTCAATTCCTCCCAGAATGTATCGGGAGATGTTTTATAATATAGAGTTTACTTTTGTGTTTTATTTTGTTTTCCTTACATCTTTTTTCCGTTACCGTCGCTTTATGAGGAAGGAAAAATTGAGAAAATCAAAGAAAAATATACATATAAATTTTTGAAGCTGACCGCAAAAACTGTAGGTGAAAAAATAAGAAATAGAGAACGGCAGTGATGAAGAATTAGTCCATACATAGTATTTTTCATGGTGGGAATAGGTTTCGTCTTTTTTTGTCCTCTCTTTGAAATGTTAAACCGATGAAAAATAAAATATATCCCACTAGATGCTCTTGGAAGTAGTCACTAACTGGTTTATCTCTCTCTATATTTTTTCTTCTCTCTTTTTTGCGTCATGTTCAACTTCTATATTGAAACAACTGATATCTCTCAGGCTATTTTTTCACTTTAAGAAGCAGTTTGAAAATTCTATTATAAGATTATTATATTTTTTTCTGTTTTGGTCGCAATGCCTACTTTTCACATAAACATTTTTTCCAATAAAGTTTCTACGCACATTCATCCAAACTGCAGACCGAAGATTTTTATCTCTGGTGTCAGGGATGTGTCATAGTGTAAGGTAAATTATAATGTATCGCCGATTAAAATTCAAAAATGGCTACTTTAAATGATTCTATTATTAATAAAAACCATGAAATTTGGGAAACTATCGACGCTGAATTTGAACTTTTTTTATTCTCAAAGAACAGATACATAGAAAGACATTGATTTTTCAAATACATTTTTACTGAATTTAATCTGAGAGTAAATTGACCAGTAAAACTAGAATATAAAATCATGAGGTCCATCAGTGAAACTTTAACAAAATTAAATTTAGAAACTTTTTATACAAATCTAGAATAATTATAACATCGGTAAATTGGACTTGGAAACAGATTTTTAAGAAACTACTTCTCTAACATTTAACATGATATTGATCTCACAGTTTTCGAAAATAAACACGATACTTATTTTCAAATTAAAAGTCTTTACCCTTATTTTTATAAACATTTTGATGAAACTCTCTTCATAAAAAAAATAAGGTCTTAATATTTTCTTTTCTGCAAGATAAAAACATTCAACTGTTTACAAGTATCTTATATCCCGCGGTGACCGTATACGTTATTATTTTCTTATCCAAATATTATATTTCACATAGGTTCTCCTATTGCTTTTTCATAATAAAGAGTTGCAAGGTTCAACTTATCTCTATCAGCACCATATGCACTACAATATTCATACGACATCTTTACGATGTTGTGAGGCATTCAGAACATCATATAAACATTGAGGAAATATCATAAGATATCTTGTGCTAATAGGGATATTTTTAAAATTTTCAATGTTTAGACAGAAAAAAAAACGTTTGCAGTTTTAGTAACCTTATTGTTCCTAAATAGATATAGCCAAAATGAAAAATATGAAATTGAACAAATTTTTGATTTCAAGTAACAAAATTTGCGAGAGAAAAATAATTGTTTTACCCGAATATTGACCGAACATAAACCTTCCCTAGAAAAGGTATTTTGCGATCTGTCTATTCTATAAACCGCAGTAGTTGCGTGTTCTATCCACGCACGTAACGTATTTTCTCCAAGATAAAAACCGTTTGTCAACGTCAAACAAGAGGCTCTAATAGAGTGATTGAAATAAGGTTTACCGGCAGCTTTCTTAATAATTTAATACTTGTTTGTTTTTTCATCGCCATGTGTTTCTTATCCACTTTGTATACAGTAAAATCCGATTTCTATAGGTTTATAATATTAATGATTCTAATAATAGTTCATTTAGAGTAAAAATGTCAGTTTAGTTTAGAGTCGAAATTGAATAATGAATATGTTCATACGTTTCGATGCTTCATTTCAATCCAAAATTTCTTAATTCCTTCATATGATTGTTTTGGAAGATAAAAATCAAGTAAGAATTTAGTAATTAGAGTAAAAATTCTGAAAAATCAGGAAATCAAAGTTCATCATTTCAGAAATTGTTAAATTAAAGAGATACCTCCGTAAATGATACACAATTTTCATACGTAATTCCTTTTTGATCCATTCAAAATTTGATATATTTGATAGGATAAGCAACAGACTGGCTAAATATATCATTTTTTCAAACTAAATTAATATAATGGTATCTTTTATAAATTATGAAAAGCTGGACTTTGCTTCAATCTATAAATTATTCAGCATTTTACAATGTTTATTAAATGTATCCACTTAAAGTTAATTTACGCCAAGACACCATCACCGAATGTAATAGATTGAAATGTATACAGTTTAGAGTTCAGTGCCATTAGATTTAAATTTCAGCGAATGTTTCCACATCGACATATTGGTCTTTCAAGGAGATTTGCTATTTCATTAAAATTTTGCCTATTTTCACAAAGCTTGCATAGTTTGAAAGGTTTTTTAACTGTAATAAAAGCTTACTTAAACGAAAGACAATTATTTAAAGTTTGCGAATGCTCATATACCTCAATAAACCAGTTAATTTCAAAAGTATAGAGCGTATTCTTTAAGCGTCAATTTTGAAGTTATGAAGTATAATTATAAAAGAGAAATTTTTTTCATTAAATATATGAATAAGAAAACAAATTTTTGGAAGCAATCGAAAACTATTGTAATTTATATACACAATTATACTAGTTACCAATTTCGCATAAAAAATTCAAAATCCAAAAGCATGCAAAAAGCACTTGAATATCAAATTTCCCTGACATTCGGGCGTTATTCATATCCAAATTAAATGTTCTTAAGTTAATCAGTAGAGAATAGATAATATTAATTGGAAAATTGACAGTGTGTCTTCTCTTAAAGTCTGTAAATTTCTAAATGCGATTATACTGCATGCCATGCATTAAAAAATAGAAACTTTACAATCATTTGGTAATGGCAAAAAGGATTTTCTATAAATTTAATAGTTATCTGTATTTTTAAGGCATTATTATGCCGAAATAAATTGCAAGAAGACGTCTAGTCTAATAAATTGTAATAACTTTCAAATTATTAAAGCTTGATTTTATGCTGGATATTCGTTGTTTAAAAATTAGTATTATTATTAAAAATATACATTTGGAATGAAAACTTTCCAATAATGTATAAAATAAATCAAGATATTTTTTCACTTTTTACTTAAAACTTTCAGCACAGATTTGTAAGATATTATTCTCACCTCAAAGCAACCACTTTTTATAAAATCAATAATGGGTAAATAAATTTATCTCTCCAATTTGCTTAAGTTGAGAAAGAAAAAAATATATGTTCCTCCTCATTTGTTGTGAACAAAAATACATCGACCCTATAAAAAAATCTATTTTTTCATCGATATTTGATAGTACTGAAGAAAATCTCATTTCCTTTCTTTGCCTCTTGCAACAAAAAAAAAAGAGAGAAAATATTGAGTCCTTAAACTTTCTAAAATTTGAGAGCCAATTTTCGAACAGTGAAGAAGTTAAAACTTATTAACAAGCTTAGTTATAATTTAAAGCTACCTCATTATTTAGTGAAAGTTTCATAATCCTCTTCGGCAGCAAATTAAGTTTCTCATATTAACTTATTTATTTTTTATATCATTCTTTTTTTCGGTATTATAGAGGCTGTATTTTTTTCCTGTTACGAAACATTTGTTTCCTTTAGACAAAGTATTGTTAAAAATGATATACACTTTACGTAACTAGTACATAAGCAATTAATAAGGTATGTATATGGAAGAATTTCTAAGTTTACAGTTTGCTTCGTGGAATTAATGAACAAGAATCTGCTCACTTACAATTAAAACACTTATAAATGCATTTGAAATTTCAGATTTTTGATTATCTTAAGTTCAATATAAATTGTATAATAGTAAATCATTGCAAACTGCATTATAACAATTTTCTATTAATATTATTTTCAGTAAATAAGCAACCTATTGAAAATAATTTTACATCTACTTCAAATCTGTTATAGAGAAGGTGATTGTCAAGAACCATGACACTATAAATTAATTCGAATACAGGGGTTGTGATTCTGTTTCCTGTATATCGATATTTTCAAAATTCTAACTATCAGATAGTGTTCGAAACTTTAATTCTTTATCTAATTTAAGTAGCTTATAGTAGATACCATAACAGCCTATTCTTAATACGTTATTGGCAGCATAACCATGCATTGGATTCAATCATTTTTGCACATAAGTGTTTTCTTAGATATATTTCTTGTACCGGTGCTTTTGGTACGAATTTCAAAACAATGACCTTCAATTAAAGGCTCAAAACCGGGACAACTGGTTCCAAGTTCGTGACAAAATTTCATCAAATATTCAAAGGGTGCAAGACCTAAACGGGACAACTGGTTCGATGTTCGTGACAAAATTTCATCAAATATTCAAAGGGTGCAAGGACCTTAACGGGACCACTGGTTCCAAGTTCGTGATAAAATTTCATCAAATATTCAAAGGGTGCAAGGACCTGAACGGGACAACTGGTTCCAAGTTCGTGAGAAAATTTCATCAACTATTCAAATGGTGCAAGGACCTGAACGGGACAACTGGTTCAAAGTTCTTGGTAAAATTTCATCAAATATTCAAAGGCTGCAAGGACGTGCTGCGTATTAAATCTGTCATTGAGTGTCAAAAGTCCTCTCGTTGATGTATTATGGAAGTTTGTACAGGTTCAGGCCTCTCACTAATGTTTTGACCGTGATTCAAAGTTACGAGATAAGTAACGAATAAGGCGTAAGTGGTCATGCTGACACTTACATCTTGTTACCATTAACCCATGATATAAAATTGGGCTACTAGTTGAATAAGTTAAATAATTTGTAAAATCAATCATTCTTTTTATGGAGGAACTAAACTAAAGAAGAAAAGGAAGAATTTAATTTAATTTAATTTATTTAAAAGAGTTCATTTGATTGTTGATATACTTTTCGATTTACTTGAGGAGTTTTGATTTGTTGAGGAAATTCATAGTAAATCAACTGAAAAAAATTTACACTAAGGAGTAACTAAAAAAACCCCTTTTAAGTATTGTATCACTATTTGTTAGAGGAAACATTTTATTCATTTCTCGGTTGCATGATAGTTGTAACGATATTTAGCTTCAGTTTTTCAAAAATTCCGAATAGTAATAAATCTTATATATTTGTTCTAAAAGTATGGTTTAAGAGAATTGAAGCGTTTATTTCGACTAGAATGTAAATATCACTGAGGATTTTGAGTGCATTGGTTTCCGCTGGAAATAAAATTGAAAAGAAAAATAAATAGAGTTGCAAAAAAAAATTACAATCCACTGTTAATATATCCATATAATAAATTATTTAAAACTTTTCCATTTAAAGTTTGTAGTCAAAAAATTCAATCATGGGTGATATTTAGTTCCACCACACTTTTATAAACGATGGATCTTTTCGGGATAATTGTTGTCTTTTCTTTCATTTAAAGTAAACAAAAAAAAGTTATATTTGTTAAATAAACCTAATTTATCTGCACTAAGTAAATAATTATTTGTCTCTAACATTGAGAAATCAGTGATCAATATTTTATGCAATTGCATATTTTCCATATGTATTTTCTCCCCCATAAAATGAATAGCAATTCATCGTACATGCAAGAAATCGCTGTCTTAGGAAGTTCAGACTACTTAGATGCTAATGTATGCAACTGAAGAATTGATTCAAGTTAAAATTTATAAAACGGAATATGAAAAGCATATTCAATGGGCACTGATCATTTGGGACACAAAAGTGATTTTAATCGTGAAACCCATCGTACCGCGTTTTTGATTCCACTCACCTAACAATGTGAGCTATGCATGATGGAGTATCATGTCACTTTCCCATTATCTATAGATACTTTTAAAAAAGAATTATCCCCAGATGTGGATTGAGTTTGGAGAAAGCATGGCAAGACCTTAAATACTCCCCAAACCTGATTTAACCGGGCTTATTTTTCCGTGAGCGCATTGCGCAAACTTCTGTTCTTGAGGACGAAATCTACACTCTTCGAATGAGTACTGTCATTCTTCCAACGAAGGTGAGAGCTGTGCAACGAAACTAGTAAACGGTATTGCAATATTTCTTTGTTTCAAATGATAATGAAAAACATCAAATTCCTAACTCACTAATTTATTTCTCGTATACCTAGTACATAAAAAGAAAGCATAATAATTCGTCAATATATTCGATTTCGAGATTCTGATGAATAGGCACATTTTAGAATGGGTAAGAAAACATTCATTGTTGGAACTGAAGCTGCGTGTCTCTTTCAACTATACAGATTGAATAAAAAAAATTTATGCGGATTTTATTTTAATTAGAGGAGAGTGTTTGATCTAATTAGCCATTAAAATACCTTCATGATGCAAATCTTTACACACACAGTAAATAAAATTTTGGAAAAATATTTTTGTAATTGAAATTATTGAATTTCCTGTTTAAGATATTTTTTTTTATTTCCCACAAACCAAACTTTTCTCAACAAATCTGGCATGTTTCACAACCACAATACAATTGCAATTGTTTACAATTTAATTGCTCTCAAATATAATGGAAATTTAATTCCTCTTTATTAAATGGGCGATTACGTTCCTGAAGTTTATATTTTTTCTTGTGCTTCTTAGTTTTTTTTAAAGTTTTATAAATTAATTTGGATATCTATATCTAATTAAATTCATAAAGGAAACATGCACTATTTCTCAAACCATGCTCGATTTCCTTAATTTAACAAAATATCTACAAGACAGAAAACTCTATTTACAAAAATGTTTCAAACTAGCTTTGTCTTACAAGTTGAATAAATAAAATAAATGCAGTTTTAATCATCTGCATTTATTTTTTACATGTCAGTTCTTAGAATTTGGATGTTTAAAGTGTATGTAAGCGTGAATACTGAAAAATATTAAATGTATTTGGTTTTCTCGTAAATATATGTGATTACACATGTTTCAGATAAGTACTATTATTGCTTTTGTTGAATAGTCCTTCACGCATGTCAAGAATAAATTGTCTTATGGCATAAAGACATAAATTTGAATTGCCTTTTTGAACGCAAGATATAAAACTTTATTACAAAACTATTGAAGGAGTTCCAGACAAGACCTTTCCCGATTCCTTATCATGGAATTTTAAAATATTATTTAATTATAGTTTGAAGTGCCTTAGAGTGCATATTTTAATCAGAATTTACTAACATGATGCAATATTTCGTCAGATATGGTTACCTCCATTTTAAGAGAAGCTATTAACAAGAGTATCTTCATTTTTAGCGACAAATGCTTTGCAGCAAGCAGCACTCAACTGCATCCTCCGACATGTCTCAGAGCTACTATCCACCTGAAGTGTCTTCAGGAAGGACATCGTAAATGCCCTGGACACATTTCCCGGCGGAAAATTTTTCTTCATCCTATATGCATGAATGAAAAAGGAATTGCTTAAGGCACAATTTTGAAATATAGTTGCTTTCAAAAATGGAAAGAAGGTACATCGTCACTCTGCATAACAGATTTCATCCAATGATGAATTGAAGTAAATTGCGAAAACGCTGTCAGATAATGTTGGGAATTTTTTTTCTAGAAATTTCGATCATTTACGGATCAACCAAGAGCTCATATCTCTTAAATTGTCATAAGGGGAGTTTTTATGAGTGTTTACTGTGTAAATCGGTGCAAACTTTGCTTTTATCTAGAGAAATTATGTTACGAGTAGTAATCTATTGTTATTGGGCTGATTTCAAATGTGCATATGATCAGATTTCTTTGTTGTAGTGAGTTTTGTAAACCATGAAAATGAAACGATCCTACCGTTTAAGAGATAAAACTAGTGAACATTGGAAAATTAAATAAAAGAAAAAAAATATTGCATTCAAATTAGAGTATGTTGATACGGCTACTATGCAAATAAGCATTAAACATAAACAGCAACTAGGTAAATATTATAAAGTTCTCGTTTCCAAATTGATAACAAACAAAACACTAAATAATTTTCAATATATTTATATCATTTATAATATAATAATATGTTAGTAGTACTGAGAAAATATAAGAAAACATTTAAGAACAACAAGTAAAACAATACATGCCCCTCTAGGAAATTCTTGAATCCGAGAAATCTCTTAAGAACCTATTTTTGTCTTTCAAGGAAACAAGGAAGCAATCCAAGAAATCATACCAGAAAAGAGTGGATTCAAAGAAATGCTTCTAAAAACAGATCCTTGAGAGCATTCTTCTGTGGCAACTGCGTCAGAAAACTTTATTTACTGTGAATTCCTCGAAAGTTGAAAGGAGAACAGTGTAACAAGATTTTTGTTGGTGATGCTTTCGCACGATAAATGTATGTTGAAATATAAATCATTTAAATGTACAGTAACACATCCATTTTCTATATAAGATTATAAAAATTAAACCTTCTGTCGAGTGCAATACAAATGATAACAAGTCTGAGTGCAACTTATCTGTGAGATTAAAAATTAAATTTTTGCTTAGGCTTAAGGGAAAGCTTATCAAACTGAACTGTTCGGTCTTACAAAGCTATAGTGGCGTTCTTCAATAACTTTTTGCATTTCCTTGTAAGTTCAACTAACAAAATGTCCAGGAATTATGAAGGGAGTTGGTGTTTGTTTTCTCGTAAAGTTCTTAGAAATAACAGTCTTTGAGAGTCTGAAGTAATTCAACATTTTTGGAACAATATATTGGAAATAATGATCAATATCTTTGAATTAGGGGACGAGACACCAGTATATGAAAGTTTGAAGGTATATAAAAAGAAATACTAAGAACAATTTGAGAAATCAAAAATACCAATTCAGTGATTTAGGGAAGTGTGTTCTTAATTTTCTAGAATACAAAGCATGATTGGCCCCATTTTCAGAATAAAAGCCTTTTTCCGTTACATTTGTTTGCTATTTAGATCAACGGAAGTAGAATTATTATTCAAAGACTTCATTGTTTACTATCTTTAGCAGAAGAATCGATTATCGAAATTACCAACAAATGATAAATTTATTGCAAATGCAAGGAAACATTAAGTACAATCAAATTAATGTTATCCACCAAAACATGAGTTTTTTTCCATTTAGAATAAAGCAATTATGGAAAATACACCAGAATGTTGAATTTAGTAACATTCTGTAAATTTAAAATACCTCGATTGTAAATTTAAGTAAAAGTTTTGATAATACTTAATCAATAGCAGTGCCTCTATTATCTAAAAGCTTATATAGCATCTAAGTTTTTCTATAAATTCTATTATGTATTTAAGGAAATATCACATGATTCTTTATTTAAAGAAATGCGAATATCTACTTGAAGGATGTATAGTATCTAAACGTTCCAACATAAGACTTATTTTAAATTTCACAATGCCTTAAAAATAATCATAAGGCATTAAAAACAACATATTCATTAATAATAAATACCAGTCAGAATTTGCTGCAATTCTTAACTTTGTTAGTGAATATGCTAATTATGGGAAGTTGTGACAATACATTTTGCTTTCACACTGATGTCCTCTTTTTACATGCGTTGCAAGAAGGATCCTAATAAAGATGCAAGAAATTAACGTAAAATATAATTGGTATTTAGTATAATTAATAAACTAATATAAAATTTTAGCCGTTCCTGTTATAGATGATGTCAGATAAAATTTTATTTAAGGTTCAACGTCTAACATGAAGGTTAATTTTTAATTTTAGCACTTTAAAGAGATTAGCCGGATATATTTTATTTAAATTCAAATGTGAATTTGAAGAAGAAAGACTGAAACAAAAAGTATTTTCTAATTCACATTCAAATGTGTAAGAATAGAAAACAATTCAACTCCTTCATTTCTGCATTGATTTTACATGATTTAAATTTTCATCGGAATATCACAAAATAAGAAGTTTAAATTATTTAAATTCTCCATTACTGTGCCAATAATATTATCCACAATGCATCAAAACTTAAACTTCTTACACTGGAGAAAACTGTTGCTTTAAAAACAATTTTCTCTTTCTCAGGGATGGTTATTTTCTTAGTAGTCCGCTGGACCCTAGAATTTGATGTCATTTATCATGAGGGATTCTTTTTTTCCTGACTTAGACATTTTTTTCCCCCAGTGTTCAGATGCAAGTTGAGTAACAATGTGGGATGCCTTCAAAAATGCCTTCCACTCTTCCTCGTTCAAAATGACTATTTTTAAGGAATGCCATAAATCAAGCACTTCTGCCAATATTTTGGCGGGAGCGCTTTATGAGAAACTTTAAAAAACGAATAAAGCTTCGGGAAGGAAGGGAGGACACAAAAATTCCTCAAATAAATATGGAATCCATGGCTCTGGGTAACATACCCAATGAATGAAGGGGATTGTTTTATGAGCTAAATTTCTGTTTTGTCTATAATTTGAATAGCAATATCAAGCAGAATCGGAAACTTATGAATCCTCGACGAGATTGCAATATCGCAAAATACTTAATGGCATGTCGGTACAACAATAATTAGAGTTGGTGAGAAAGTTTATGGGACTCTGATACCGAATTACTGAACAATAATTAGAGTTGGTAAGAAAGTTTATAGGACTCTGACACTGAATTACTGATCAATAATTAGAGTTGGTAAGAAAGTTTATGGGACTCAGATACTGAAAGATTTGAGCTTCCTTTGGAGCAAATCAGCAGGAAAGCAACTATATCACTTTTACACAACGAAATGTCTCAATATGAAAATATTACAGCAGAAGGCCTTGAAACAATCATTTGATGCATTTTAGTAATACTAACTGACTTTAGACTACTAATACATAAAAATGTTTGCTAGTGTTCATTGTATAAGACAATTTGTTAAAAAGATTTCTTATTTTGAACATTTTTTCGGAAATCATCCAGAAAATATTTATATTAAGCTTTTAACTCTTTAATCCCGAGGAGACTTTTTTCTTCCAGCCCCTTTAAAACCGTGCCTGTTTGGGGTGATGCGACATGAATTGGACTCTCCCAACCCGGGTGATCATTTTCCCCACCACCTCGCCTCCTGCTATAACTTACCCTTAAGGCTCACGTAAATGGGCTGTGGCTGGCAAGAATAATTGGACCCCCTACTGCGCTTATTTCCAAAGCGATCGCAAAACCTCTCCTCCCTTCAAAAGGAGACAACCGCCTCAGACCACGCTTCGTCGCTCTTAAGAGGAAGTTTTTAAAATGCTCCGGGACAGCCTCGCTTGGTGTGAGCGGGTAAAGGACCATTTTCTTCTTGTAATAGTACATTAAAATATTTTTGGGGTTGAGGTTTATTTAAGAAAACAAAGGCAAATAAATTATTTTATAAAATTAATTTGATTTTTTAATTAATTTGCTTAATTGATAAACAATTTACAAATTTAGATAATTCGCTACTTTTGAGATAAGAAATTTAAGCATTTGTGTTCTTGCTGCATCAGAAAAGATAGAGAAAACATAATTCAACCTTCTTTTCATCATTAGGTTTTGCCATATTGCCATCCCAAAATAGTGATGCTAATTAATATGATCTTTATAACCGCATTACGTGATCAAACTGTTTATTAATATTCTTAGTAATTTCTGAAGTTATTAAGATATAGCAGCTCCAATCAGAGATTGTAAATTATCTTACTATGGGCATTTAAAAATTGTTGAATATGGAGGTAACCGGAACCATGCTACCACGCCTTGATGTAGCGTTCGGGGTCAGCTAAAGAACGATTGCTGCAATAGCTCGGATGCTGTGGTCCGAATCCTAACGGTCATCACCCGCCACGGCCCGGCAACTTTCGAAGGAAGTCTGTCCTCGGTGAAGGGTAACTCAACCACCCCATTACTATGACCACCGGAGAAGGAGAACCAGCTTACTTATCCGGCGACTTCTCATCCACATACTCGCGGAGGAGGGGATCGATTGCATTGGGTTGTAAGTAACTCCCATATGAAAAAAGACTTTAGATTTTTTATAATATCCATATACATGTATTAGATTTATTGCAATAATATCTTTAAAAAATGTATTCATATTATTTCATTTTAAATTTAAGCTAATACCCTGTTGGAATTTTTGGACATTCAATCACAATAAATTTCGTTAACACCGATAAATAATTTAAGAGCTCTCTGTACATATTAGAATATATAGTTGAAAGTTCGCTTTTAATCCAGACAACAGGGATGCCTTGAGAGTAATTTTCCTTAAAGCACAATCACATTATCCCCTCCTGTCTTCAGACAGTAAAGCAAAATAATATTCTGGCGTCTGTAATATCAGTGCACGGATCATGATGTATGAGGAATGTGTACTGTTGCAATCTGAATTGTATGCTCTCAGAAAGTACACAGACGGCTTCGTTTAATGAAAGAGAGAGAATACATTCATTATGCGGCAAGTTAAACGCTTTGATACATGTCTGCGCAACTACTGAAGACAATCTGCAAACTAAATTCAGGAATTTAAGGGGAAAATGCTTGTTTAAAGTAAGATACAAGCAAATTTTACACAACCGAATATCATTATTTTTCCCATTAAAATTATTTGAGTCAAGACGAATAGCTTTCGATTGTAATATGGAAATATTCATTTTCGACATTTGAAACAAGGTATGTAAAATAAACGACACATTTATAAAATGGAAAAATGATCATAATTCAAATGTCATTGTTTGTAAGATTTGTTCGTAAGATAATTTTTTCTTGAATTTCAGAGATGGGTTTGATTTTATAATGGGTGCGGGTGTCTCTGTAAAACGGCCCCTGGGATTGAGGAGCGTAAACTTATTCACCTCACTCCAACTGTGACTGAAGTAGCTCTATGTGACTTAGTGGATCTTTGTGACTAAAGTAGCTCTACGTGACTAAAGTAGCTCTATGTGACTCTGAGATTATGTGACTAAAGTAGCTCTACGTGAATAAAGTAGCTCTATGTGACTCTGAGATTATGTGACTGAAGTAACTCTTTGTGACTGTGAGATTGTGTGACTGGAGTAACTCTTTATAACTCTCAATTTATGTGACTGATTCGTGATTTTGGTTGGGTTTTTGCAGCGAAACAAATTCTTATTTTCAAATATAATATATTTATTCATGTTATTAATATTGGATACAATTTCTGTTAGTAGCAATCATATGTAAAATCGGACGATGGTACGAGAAATAGCAAACGTAATTCAACAATTCAGGTGTAATATTTCGAGTGAAAGTAAGATCGATGACTGAATTGCCTAATGTGCTTGGATAGTTTGTGGGAAACATATTGAGATTAAATTGATGTTTAAGAAAATCAAATGCCGTCTCGTTTCTCTTTGCTTCTATATTGAAGTCTCCCATCATAATGATCGGTACGTCTTTATCTACATCGATCTCTTGGTCGATGAGCTAACTTCATTCCGAGTATTTCACTGCGTGCGCGCGTTTGGGTCGCTGTGACGTCATCAAAATTCTTCGTGATTTTCACCAACTTTGCAACTCGACTGACTAAACCGTAATTCGAAATTCTAAAATCCTTTTTGACCTCTTCAATGTCCACCTGTCTCTGTTAAATGAAACTAAAACTAACTCTCTATGTTATTTGGTTGCGAGCTGTAAGCCTTTAACACGAAATTCGAAGTAATAAAGCAATTCTTGAGTAATATTTCGCGTGAACCTCAGATAGATGAATAAATGGTCTTAGTCTGCGTGCGCGCGCATCGGTCTCTGTGACGCCATCAAAATTTTTAGTGATTCTTACCAACTTTGAAGCTCGACTGTGACTAAACCGTTATTCCAAATTTTAAAATTCTTTCTGCAATCTTCAATGCCAGCCTTTCTCTGTTAAATGAAACTAAAACCAAACCTCTTTCTAATTTGGTAGTGGAGCCATAAGCGTTTAACATTACCGGGGAAAGCGTCATAATTTTTTCCTTTTCCGACACCCCATTACACCACTATGGAGGAACGTAAATTTTCGTCGAAACATCTGGCAAATATAAAAGAAAACAGAAACAAGTAATTTTCGCATTTGGGCATGGGATCGTGAATGCAAACATGATTCGGTACGGTTTATCTTTGACAGTGAATTAAGCGAAAGATAGGGAAACACCAGGTCATACCAACAGCACAGTTAGAATGGAATACAAATTTACATTAGCACAAGTGATACAAGTCATATGCGATATGTTGCGCACGTTAATGGCGAGTAGGATGCAGTGTCTAGAACAAACCTTTGGAATAATGAAAGAAAGTGTTCAGAGGCTTTGCCGTCCGAGGCGATATACGCTTCGTATGTAATTAATGTAAACAAATAAGCAGAATATTCGATTAAAACAGGCATTATTATACAATTATTGTTAAATTAAAATTTTTATATTTTAATAGTACAATATCCCTCTTCTGAGTATAAGACTTATAACTTTACTTGGATTTGAAGACAACAAATAAAACTGGTTTCCGACATATTATGACTCCTATTCTTTCCTTTCGATCTTGGTAAATATGTCATTTGCGAATAAAGGGATTGAAAAATATATTAAAAAATACTGATAATTTATGAATAACTCTTGAAACGTTAGAAAAAATTAACAACTTCCTTTCAGTCTTTTGAGGCATGCATTATTTACTGTAAAATTTCTTTTCTTCTTTTTAAATGAGAGAAGGAAATTAATTAGTTTTATATAAGTTTTCTTTTCTGTTGAAGACAAGTTTAGATTTTTCCCCTTTTTTTGAAAGCCAATATGAACAATATGCAAGAGAGTTTTTATAGTCATGAACTGCAACAGATATATCAAATGTGGAAATGCTGAAATTAGATATATTTAGAATGCATGAAATTAAAAATTACTGGCTTACACAAAAATTTTAAATTTCAAAACTTTTATATGATTTGAAAGAACGGAAATACTTTAAGATAAATTTTATTGAAATATTTGTAGATCATTTTGTACCTATTTATAATTCATGTTTTTAATAAAGTCATTTAATATTTATTTCGTGTTCTTGATATTCCAAAAATCGAAAGTTTAATTTTTTTTATCTACAAATGTTTCCATCCATTTTATCTTAAAGTACAAAATGTTCAGATTAATAAATAAAATTTATAATTTATAACGACGAAAAATCCTTGAAATGTATCATGAATTTGTCATACGTGTTACTAATTTTCCTTTTCACATCTATGCTTTTCCATGTTTACATGTTATTTTAATAAATATTTGATTATGTAAATTGACGATATTGAAACTATATTTTATTTTTTTGCTTTAAAAAGTTTAACTGTTTTTAAAATGAAAAATCAGTTTAAAAATAAATATATTTATTCTAATTCAAATGAAATTAAAAGGTGAATCGCTGCCATGCAAATCTATATTATACTACCTACAAATCTCCTTTAAAAGTAAAGGGATAATTTTAGAAGCATCTGTTGTTATAATAAAACTCTTTCATCGCAACGCAAAAAATGAAAGCTAGACAAATTTATTCTTACACTTTTTTAAACATGTCTTTGCTTTTATCTTGCCCCAAAACTCGCTATTAATGCCTTCACATTGCAACCCAATATAGCTTTACTTTCTTATACATTTTTTCCTACTCCATTTCTCCCGAAGAGTCTCACGATAAAATTTATTTTAACAGCTTTTTCGGTTTTACATCACAAAGAGGGCAAGGAGAGCTCACAGAGAAGATTCATATCTTAGAACACATTATGCATAGTTAGGTCTTTCTGTACCTACTCCCCTCCACCCACCCAACTTTGTTTCTTCCTGTCCCTGCAGCATTCACGTGGTCAGCTACAAAAATTTATATGCAATTTCTTTCTTTCTTTCATCTTTACGCTTGGTAAAAAACATAAGAAAGAAAGGGAAGTAGAAAAAAAGTGAGCGTTGCAGTATAAAACATCGGTCAAGATATTCTGGGGAAAACTGAAAAAGTCAACTTGTCTGGATGAGAGCTTCTTGCATTCATTTTGCTACTTCTCTCCCTTTACACTTGCCTGTTGTGTCCACACCATCATGGGCATGTGAAATATTAATATCCTTCCTCTTTATAATGACTGAAAGGGAGGAAATAAGCATAAGCTCATGGGATCGTTCTTTTTTCATCCTCCAATATAGGAATAAGAGTGGAGGTATAAGGATCGAACTTGTGTTTAGTTTAGTTATAAATGGAAAGTTCAGAGTTCAAGTCCAATGCCCATGAGTCCTTAAGGTAAATTAATGAGAAAACATGCTTTAAACTGTATTATCGGCATTTAAAAAAAAGCGTACTTTTAATAGTTTCTGCTGCCTGGAATATAAAAATCCAACTACGGACTTCAATCATTATTGCACAGAAAATGTAACATTTCTACACTACAATCGCAGTATTAGTTAAAAATAGGCAAAAGATGGACTTGGCTCACTTTTATTCTGAATCTTTCATATATTCCCTTTATGAAGTTGTCCTTTTTCGATGAGGCTTTGAGAATGACCTCGGAATCCTAAACCCTAATCACATGATCTGTGGCGGTCTCATGCCATTTAATCATGTGTGGCGGTCTAGATATGGCGAGACCATATCTATACCGCCACACTTCCCTCCATACTTCGGCGTGATATCACCAAGATGTTTGAACCTCGATGTCAGACGCACTTTCACGGTAGTTCTCTGGTGGAATCATGTATCGAACTTAGGTTCTTCTGATTCCGAAAGCTTACCACCTTGCTTGTGCCGATTCTAAAATTTTATTTGGAACCTCCTCGGAACCCCTTTCTTTACAAGATTTTCAAAAGTGCAAATTTTTAATCCTATTGAAAAAGATATTAGTAGAGCCCGGCATTTTATTCCACAGAAAGGAATGTGCTTTCGATAATTGAATTTTATATGATAATTGGATTCTTAAGAATAAATAGGTTCAACTGTTATGTGTGATTTGCAAATGAAATTAATTTATCTTTCATGCATTGGATGGTAATTATCTATTTTATAGTGAAATATTTTAAAATAATGATCGGAATATTTTCTGCAGATTTAATGGAGATATACCTAGCACATCTAATACACCTAGCAGGTAGTATGTTTATTTAAATACTAGTGTCGGTCACATTGTTTCCTCATGTGAGTAACAGAAATTTTAAGCTGTATAAAATTTAAAAGCCGCAAACATAATCCAACAAATAAGTATCGATTTCATTATGTTAAACTGAAATTTGGCAATCATTGGATTAATTATCTTTAGATAAGTAAAATACTGATCTAATAGGAGTAATTGTTGCTTTAGATGACTTCAATAATATTTTAAATCTATCTTCATTTGTACAGACGAAACAAAGAATCTATTGTATAATAAGAAACCTGATGTGGATGTAAATTATTTAATCCTACATGGGTGAAATGGATTGAAGACCTGTTTTCCAAAGCCGCTTCAGAAATACTTGTAAAAAGACTACGTAAGAGAATAAGATGTAAAAGAGGAAACATTAGCCGGCAATCCCCCCGTGAAATGTTGCACCACACCAGCGGAAGAAAGCTTACGAACATTGACCCCTATTTCCTTCAAGACATTTGCTATATCTTTCATGAACCTCAATCAGATTTCTTGAGGGATAGCCATTCCTTCGATCAACTACATACTCTTGTCTATATCAAGATTCGACCTTCAAGACATTTGTGTACGCTTGTCACCTTTATGCAAATGATTGTAGCTCTGAATTCCTAATCAGCGTTGTAGATAGAGGGATGTTATGTTTCATTAATAGATTCCTCAAGCAATGCCTTGTTATTTTTCATTTCCCGCCAATGTAATTTTTCCCAGCCATACGAATTTTAGATACATCTTATCCATGAATTACCAATGTTTCGTACATTCTTAGCCAATTTGTTTGCAAAATTCAGGAGTTTTATATTAATATAACTATTTTTTCCTTCTTTATTTGCAATTTCAATAATAATAATAATAATTTTTTGAATAATCCGTTTCAGGGTTTCATGATAATATCTGCTTTATTTGAATGCAAATTGTGTTTCTCTAAATCGTTTATCATCTCGTTAAACAAATTTGAACTGAAACTTTACAGACGTCTGAGCACGAAATAAGACTAATGCTAAATGTATTCAACTAAATCAACTATGAAACAAATTTTCAATTTTCAGTGACGGTAATTCTATGCATAAGCAGTAAGTTTTTTCTGCTTTGAAATTCTTGTTACAATATATAATTCAATACCAATAACAAGAGAAATATAAGATACATATTACTATTGAAAATAAATTTTCATTTATACCAAATTTCATAATTTTAAAATAAATGCCAATAGAAGATCGGAACTTCTGCATTGAGGTTGTTGTTAGAACTTCAAATTTTCTTGATTATTCCGATTAACATTTTTACAAGCAAATTCTAAATCCTTTTCTGTGTGTCAATTGTCTCAAATAAGTAAATAATGATTACAAACATACAAATTAGTTCTAATTAAAAATTGTAAATTTCACATTGCATTAACCCTATTTTCACAGAAATCATAGAGTTTATATGCAATCAGACAGACGTTTTTTTAAATGAAACCGCTTGTCTTCATCATTTTCAAAAAGGCACAAGCTACACTATCCTTGTCTGGAACCTGAGAAATCCAGCATCTAAAAATGTTGTGCTAGTTCAAGATGTAGTCGCCATTTTGACTGTGCGGGGAATGACAGTCTGGATGAACATGCGTAACTCGAGCGATGCTGTGGTGGTATTTTGTCCCCACAGAAGCTTTGACGAATAAAATAAAAGAGCAAGCAACTAGAATAAAGTTAGGAATATGACTACTGCAGACATTCCGCACGAAATGTACTTATAAAGCAGCTATCACACGGATAGCTATAGTGCGCTGCTATCTTCAGCGTGAGCACAATGACACTCAGCAGGAACGTTTGTAGCATGTGACCGGTCAACCAAGATGACGGAAATCGTGGGCTACATTCAACTGGCTTGAAAATGTACACGATACTGACATAACGCCGCCCCATGCCTGCGGGCCTATTACCATTACAAAAAATCGTGAGCAGCGGAAATTCAAACCAATCGGGTGTGACTTTCACGGTGACGTAGTTCGCCTTCCCCAATACCGAAATCCTGTCTGACCGGTTGTCTCAATGCGTCACGTGCTACAAACTTTTCTACTGAATGGCATTGTGCTCACGCTGAAGATAGCAGCGCACGATAGCTCTCCGTGTGATAGCAGCTTAAGTGGTAGAGAGAAGTGCATTTAATTTTTCTCAGGAGGTTGAAAGTTAAAAATTGGTGCAGATTAGATGTCTGGCCAACGCAAGCTAAGAGTTATGGAATAATTTCCAGAGCGATAACTGCTACAAAGTTCTCTTAGGATCTTGCTATTGCGTCCGGCAGAATATAAGGCAGTAGAGAGTCCGGTTGTTTTGGATTTCTCGAAATTTGTGCTATGCAGTATCAAGAAATCACATGTAACTGCAAAATTTTTTTCACCGCGAAAACCAGTTTTGCTAGAAATTTTTTTTGAATATTTGGTATTCTTCGCCTTCTTTACATCCCAATTCCACACACTCACTCAAAGCATATTATTGTTTCATTTTTAATCCCGAATGCTTTAATGGATGTCGAAATTTTTTCTGCAAGTAAATCAAAGCAATGAAGTTTTATTGAAATATGAAACCGAGTCCTAATTATATCAATTCTCAAAACATTTCTTTTAAGTAATGCTAATTTCTTTGCGATAGTATTTGTGCTAGTTTTTCTTTAAAAAGCAGGTCTTATACCCTAAGGATATTTTCAGAATTTCTTTAATTGAAGGAACTTTTTTACCATACAAAATGTCTTTATTATTTCTACTAAAATTTAATTGCATAGCAATAAATAAATGTCTGTTTTTGAGGCATACGAATGTAACTTTGAAGATTTTCTAAAACTTCGTTTTCTCTGTCACATTTAATTTTATTCAATTTTATATCGAAAGAAATATTTATTAACTAACAGTAATTAAATTATTTTTCTACATTTTGTGTTAAATTTTTGAGCTACGAGAACTTTCTACATTACACGTGTCAAATATATAAACTGTTATAATGAATTAAACATGTTTTTCAATCTTTAATCATTACCGAAACTCTTAATGTTAATTTTTTTAATCAAGTTCTGTAATTGAAGTGTGCTTTCATAAGAAAGTGACGAAATATGCAAAGTATTTACACATACAACAGTTCATTAATGAAGGTGATAATAATTTATGTATGTTAAAAAGTAAAATATTGTTTGAAAATGACAGGTAAATTAAATTTAGAGCATGAATAAAGTTGTGGAAATAAAAAAAGTTCACTTATAAAATATTTTAAAATCTTACATATTTTTCTACTCCAAAAAAGTTATAGTTAAAAAATATTTGTCTGTATGGAAAAAAAATTTACCTGGCAATTAACTTAAATGCAATACAAGAAGTGAATTTTCTTTTTGTGTCCTGTGATCTGCTTATTTAAATGGTAAAATGGTTAATATTTCGAAGTGTGAAATTTATTTATAAATTAGTTCTGCATATTAACTTTTAATTGTCCATACATATTTATAATATTAATCACCTGAATGGCTTATTAGATTTTGTAACTATCAAGATTACATTTATTATTTTTAATTTACATGGTTAGTACTGATATTTTATGCTCTATTTCAATAAATAATTCATTAACTATGAAGGAATTGTTCTCTCAAATATATAAATAATTTGCGAAATGCTTGAAAAGTAACATTAAAATTTAAATAAATATTTAGGCAGATAAAATGTTTTTAAAATAAATAACTTTAAATTTGTGCTATATATTTTAAATTTCGTGTAGGGCATACTAAATTGAAAATTGTTTCCTTCGATTACGAATGATATTCGGGTGAGAACAGCATTTGGTATTTTTTTAATGCGGAGTAATAATTATAAATCATGTGAGTATTTTTTTCTCATCTTGATTTAAATTCATTGATACATATGAACGAAACTGAAATATGAAAGAGAAACTGCATTTATAGTGTTTATGCACTATTGATAGAAAGTTAAAGAGTCAAAAGTAAGTGCCAATTCTGGTTCAAATTCTTTAGTTCTTCTGCAAAAGGCGTGGTAAAAATAGAAATATATTTTCTAGCTATAATTGCATTGCAAAGAAGCATTATATAGAAATGAACATTGAAAATTAGCTTTCGACTGTTCAATTGTTTCATTTTCCTCATTGGGACAAAAGTAAATTTCTATATCATTTATGTCGCTTAAAAATGCAATGTGATTGACTCACTTAGAGTGATAATCATGAATCTTCATGAATATTGGTATGCGCAAACTCTGCAAAATCAGCAACCTTTCAAAACGGAAAGTTTGATGTTTTATGTAATGACAATCACAACTTAACCCTCTGCCGCCGAATTTTTAAATCGCTATTTAGAAGCAGTGTTCGCAAAAATGTTTAAATATTATTGAACCAAGCGAACTGTTAATTATGTGCAAGGAGTTGTTGGTATAATACGATTGAAAGCTGTAATAGTATTGAATAACCGACACAGCTTGCGCAAATCGCAGGATGCAAAAGAAATAGACTTACTTCCTACCCGGGGAATTCGCTGGATAAGTAGTCAGACGATTAAAGCTCTCTTATTATTCTGGTAACTGTCTTTATTTTTATTCCTCATATTTTCAAAAATACAATTAAAGTAAATGTATTAAATATGTCCAGTAAATAAAACTTTTTTCAGCAGTTAGCTACCAAAGTGCAATTGAAAATTCATATATAGCTCTACTAGTTATTTAATCTAATTAAAATTAAGTTATATATAATTGCTTGAATAATATATAAATAAATTGATTTTTCTCAAAATATTATTATTAGTTCTCCTTATGTAGTGTTTATTTTATTATGAGAAACCATTGAAATAGAAAATCGTTATTAACCTAATTGCAGAATATTGGTGGAACAAAAATTTGTGTCCGTACACTTTGGAAAATACCAAGACATGCTCATCTCACTAATGAATTACTTCATAAGCTTGAGAACTCTTTTTTGAAAAAATTAATTATCTGAATCAGAAAAAAAGCATAACCATTTCCCATACTCTACTACTGTCGTACGTCTTAATTATAGCTGCTTTCTTATCCTTGCTTTGAGAAGTATGTAGATGGTAACTATTCGGTAGTTATTTTTCTAAAGCTGAAAAAAAACGTTGCTTTTCTTTATAGGGAAGAAAGGCTGAGCAAAAAATGCACTTTATCCCACTTATCGCAATTCATTCTGTATCATTGTCATGCAAATCTTTATATTTTATTATTTATAAATCCTCTTTCAAGGTGAAAGGATAATTTTAGAACCATCTGTTGTTACAGTAAAATACCTTGAGCTCAAAATGGAAAAAATGAGATCTTGAAAAAATATTTTCCCTTAATCTTTTCTTCAAGCCCCGAAAACTCATTATTAATGATTTTGGAGTGGAAACTACGGTAGCTTTGCTTTCATACGCAATTTTTTACTGGCTATATTTCACAAAAAGGAATCTCGATGAGATTCATTTTAACATTTTTTTTTACGGTTTCCATCACAAAGAGAGGGAAAAAAAATCCTCGGGAATATTCCCTGCATAGAAAATATTACGCATAGTTAAACTATATTCTCCCGTATTTATTCTCTCCTTAACATTTAGGTGGTCAGCTCCGAAAAATCATTTGAAATTTCTTTCTAGAGTTTTTGCTTTTTATCTTAAAGCAAAAGACACGAAAAAGTTAAGAAAGAAGGAAATCAAAAACACTAAACGCTTTATTATAAAACACCGCCTGAGATATATTGCGGGGGATTTTCAAAATCAACTAGTTTAGATACTGTTACAAACGTGGAAAGTCGCTTCCCAGCAATGTTAGTCCTATGGTTGGGAAGAGAGATTTACAAGGTTAAGCATGGAATGATGAACACGGCTATTTTGGGACCCCTGCCCTTGGCGGCGAACTTCGCGACAAATTTAGCGACCTTGGCGACAAACAGATGGTTCCAGAAAATGCAACCCTTTTCCTATATCTCTATTAGGAAAGGGAATACGCTTGAATATGCCAGAAAACTCCATGTGACGTCAGGGCTGTCGGAGAGAGTATATAAGGACTACGTTTAGATCAGAGGGAGTGGTGTTTCATCCACTGGAACGACTTTAGTGTTTCGTCTGCAGTGCGAGGTAGGAAGCTGGTGAGCTGAGCGCTATTGAAAGTGCTGTTATTATCGTTATTAGTTATTTGCTGACCGTTTGTGTTGCTAAATATCAAAGTGCTGAACTGTTATGATCTGTGAATTGTTGTCTGTTTACGTTGCTAATCTGTGCAAGAACTATTGTTTCTTGTACCTCCGCTACGTGTTTTCCTGCATATTTGCGATTAAACCTTCATTCTCCATTATTCTGCGTATTGGACTGTTTACACCATACACCCACAGATATTCTTTTGTAACAATACGAATTTTTGCGCTCATTTTTTATACTTTAATTTTACTTACCACTATCATTCTCTGGCTTTCCTTCACATGTCCATATCTTCTGGAGTATGTACAATAATAATATATTAGGCAGGAGATTAAAGAGTATGTATGCGAACTAAAAATCGCCTTACATCGAAAGTTTTTTACCAACGTTGTAAGTGGCTATGATAATGCCGATTTCACATTCGAAGTAGATAAATATGCATTGAAGGAGAAGGCTATTGAATCCAGAGGGAGTAAATCCTTTATCAACATTATACTTATTTCCAGATTTTTAGCAACTAATTGAAGGAAATCTTATATATGACTAGATAATTATGTGACCTTAAAAGTTTCAATAAAATCGGATATTCGTAACTTGATTTTAATGACCCCACCAATAAATTATTTTTAAATTTCAAATTTTGATAGGCATGTAACAAATGCGTTTTAGTTGTTGTTTCTTTTTCAAAATTGTATTTCAGATTTTTTTCTCTCTCTCTGTTTGCTCTCTAAATTGTATCCCAGACTTCGATTATTTTTTTACTTCTTTTTAGAGCACTTCTTGTTGCTTGTGCTTGTCCTTGTTTCATAAGGTTATGCATCTTATATTCCGGGGTGTCTTTTGTATAGGGACTGTGATAATGCAGCACCCTCAACTTTTTCCATTGTGTAAATTTAATCAATTTATTTTGTTTCGTATTTAATATTTATTAACAATTTGCAGCAAATTTGTATTAAACGATTACGATTTTCAAATGAAACGCGAAGAAAAACCTACTCAGAGAAGGAAGTTCCCTATCTCATTTTTTCACTACCAGAAGAACAAGCGCAAAGGAGAAAGTAACAATTCAAACAGGAACTACCGTGACCTACAAGATAAGCAGAAGGTCACGGAACTACGAATCTTTGCAGCACCGAATTCGGCACGCGCACATGCGCAGTCACCCAGTGCAGGCTTTTCCTAACTTTCTTTACTACAATATTAAGCTGATAGGGTATGAAGTCGACAGTTGCCGTCTCGTTACAAACAGTCTTATACGTTTTCTCGCGCGAAAGATTTTTTCCCGTGCTAAAACTTTGTAAAGAAATGAAAGATAATAAATGATAAATAAAAATTTAATTGTAAAAGTTTTTTTATAGTAATGGAATTTCTTGTAATCCAAAAGATTATTTTGGTGATTTTTAGTTATGAATGCTGACGAAAAACATAACAGAAATTTTTCATGATACAAATATATTTTCAAAATTTTCGAGAACCCTAATATTCTCTACCTTTCTATTTGGGATCGTGATTCATATTTAAGAAGCCTCGATTTTGAATAAAACCTGGTTCGTTTAAAGGAACAGAATTTCTTACGGAATATTAAAAAGTATATTCCCAATTGAAATTATCGCATTTCAGCTTTAGATAGATGTAATAGAAAAAATGAATAATTTTTTTTACTTCCTCTTAGCATTTCCCGTTACTGCATAATACATCAGATCTTGAACTCAGCTTTCTAACATTAAAAAAAATAAATTATTTTCTGATGCACACAATATGAATCGGGATAAGATTACATGTAGTTGTTTTGATTTCAATGGATTCAAAATTTTTTAATCGGCTTGCACGAATCAAGGTTACTTTTTTTTGTTCTTTCGCTGAAAACGAGAATGGATATTACTTTTAAGTAAATTTAATGGTACTAATAAGTAGTATTCGCGTACGCTTCTGTTTCTGTTATGTTATAGTATAAAATTTTTTCTCGTTAATTAATAAGAAAATTATTTTATTTCTGAGCTATACTGTCCTTTTTTCTGTGCTATACTGCCATTTTAACGCATTTTTACTGTCTCGTATACGAAGTATACAAAGAGAAAGTATTGTAATCGTCAAAAAATTCGAACTCGAGATTTTGACGAACCTCCACGTTTTAGACCTCCCTGAGTCCGAAAAACACAATTTTGGAATTATGTCTGTATGTCTGTCTGTGTGTGTGTCTGTCTGTTAACACGATAACTCGAAAACTATTAGAGCTACGGGGATGAAATTTGGTATGTGGTCTTTAAACATAATTTGTAGGTTTCTATCAAATTGTGGAGGAAATCCGTCAACGGGAAGTCTGTCTATTTGTATGTACGCGGTCATGTGAATACTATAACTCAAAAACTTGAATAGCTAAATGGATAAAATTTGGTACACAGTTTTATCGTTATGAATGTAGATCCGTGTAAATGTTTGGGCCAAATCCGTCCTAAAGAGGCGTTCAAATTTCATATTCAATTTCCTTTAATTCGATTGATTCTCATGCGCATGCGTATTGGTAGCAATCTGATTTACAACAATAAATAATGTTTTCAAGCATCAATTCTTAACAATTTTTTTATTGTTGTAAATCAAACCCATCTCATTATTTCAGCAAATCTTTTATTCACGCGCTTCTGCAATTGTTACGGTTGTGGTAGTATAAATTGTTTTCTTGGGAATTCAATTCCAAAGCAGAATTTTCGCTTTAGTATTCATTGCATTGCCTATTTTATCGCGCCTGCTTCAAAGTAATATTTTTTTGAAACGTGGCAACAGATATTTGACTTCAGGTTTCTTTCTTTTTTTGTTTTACTTTCTCGTAAACGAAGTATACAAAGAGAAAGTATTGTAATCGTCAAAAAAATTCGAACTCGAGATTTTGACGAATCTCCACTTAGAAAGTATACGAGAAAGTTTAGGGGAGACCACTCCCGCTGGTTTTAAATGTAGTACGGAATACAGAAAATGAAACTTAAAAACAAATTTCGAGATTAATATTTTTATTAAAATTAATTTGTTAAAATGTTTACCTCTTTGAAAAAAGATGTTATTATTTATTCATTAAATATAAAACTACTTAAAGTTAATGAAAAAAGCCGAAAAATGTAAGTGCTTCAAATATGCATTACTCCATATTGAAGGATTAAACATGTGCAGGAAGGACAGTGACATTAAGATTGCATAACACGAGCCGGCAACACTTATAATTTCATTTTTTTCCTTTATTCTGCTTATTTTTTAAATTTAATTTACTATTCATTACATTTTATTTATATTTATTGCTTGTTTATTTTTATATGCTTATATTTATTATGTGAATTTGCATTATTACTTATGCTTGTAATTATTATCATTTTTGTTCTTTGTATTTTTATTGTATTTATATTGACAATTGTATTTTGAATTTTATTTCCCAATTTTTTTATTGTATTGTATTGTAATAATATTTGTATTGAAATTTTTCTTCCTGTCTTCTCGTGACATGCTTAACATCCTTTGGATAAGCAGGATCGGCGTGGGCAAGAAAAAAATAACATGCTACATGCACATCTTTAAAAGTTTTACATCTGTCCTGTTTATTAGGCTATTCAACAGCATATTTTTTTTCTCTGTGAGCTCACCTGATGCTTGAGCTTTCATCTGAATCTGAAAATTACTAACCTTCAACTCGTCCAATAATTTGCTTGTTGGATCGAAAAATACTTATAAAATGCATAAGGATTGTAAATGAAATCATTCATCATCGGAGGTTTTGGGAGTTCGAAATTTCCATCGCAGTTCATAATTTTTGTTTTGTCTTAGGAAATTTGTGTTCGCTGATTCAAAAAAGAAAGAAAGAAATTGTTTGTTACAGTAAAAAAAGCAAAATTTAAAGCTCAAAGATCGATACTGAAATTTTATTCGCGCAATTATATTAGAAAAAAGAACAGCACTGTTTAGGAGTATTCTAACCATAAATAATTGTTCAACATATTTTACTTTTAAAGTTAAATCTTATATGTAATTACCACAAAACAAACGAAAAAAACATTTTTTTTATTAAAAGCAACCTTTAAAAAAATTCAACTCAATATGCAAAAAAAATGTATATTCATTTCTTCACTATCAAGTTGGATAAAAACCCATGATAATATTTCTGCAGTTTTAACGTAAATGATTTAAATTTTATTACAAAAATTAAAAGTATTTCTGAAAAATACTGAAAAAGTATTTTTTTAAATATAAAAATTGATCAAAGAAATTAATACGGCATCTAAATTGGCACTATAGAAAATATACTGTTTTTCAATTTCCTGGTGATGTAAAATCATTAACGTTGATCAATTTTCCTAAGTTATCAAAGAAAAATGAGATTATTATTACCCCTATAAATTATTGTATTTAATTTGCCGAAACAAAATTTCCAACTCAATCACGAAATCTCTATCAAGAGAACGTGGCAAGCGATAGCGTCAGCCAATTATGCGCGCGCACCTCATATATGTGACGTCACCAATTAATTGCGTATTTTTGCCCAACTTTGCGACTCAGTAGTCTCTGAACTACAATTCCGATTTTCAATTTTTTTGTAACTTCTGTTGTTACCCTTTATATCTAAAATAAGACTAAGTAATTCTTAACTTTAAGTAATGTTTAAATAAGACTAAATAATGTTAATAAGTTATGTTTTAAACATATGTAGTTACCTAGATACAAAAGATCTCCCATACAACGTTTTTTGTGCCTTTTTGGCCTGTGAATCAAATTCATTCCTGAGTCACCAATGGGAGGAACGTGGTCCTACGTTAAAATCTATTACTATGCTAATGAACCTGATCGAGTTATGGAACTTTGAAATTCATGACTTTAAATCAAGAAAGCTGTCGCATCGAGAGAGTACTGAGCGTTTATCAAAGGATCTTCCTCGAGGCAGCAACTCAAATTATATTAAATCGTCTAAAACAGCTATATTGAAAGCTTTATATTTCACAGAGGAGTGGAACTTTTTTGTTTAAAATGTTAGTGTGTCAAAAATATGCTATTAAATATGACTAAAAGGATAGGGGCACTGCATAAAAATATAGATTCTGTAATTTTTCAACAGCACGTTTATGTACTCAAAAAGCATAAAATATAAATATTTACGTTAGCCAGAAGAACTGCGCTGAATGCGGGGACAGAAATTCTCACTTGTGTCTGGTACAGCAATTGTGCCGACTCGTATTCAAAGATAAAAAAAAAATGTTCTGGCACCTCTCGTAAGGAAATGGTTAAAGTAACTTTATCAATTAGAAGTAAATTCCGATCTCTAAGGTTCGAAATTAGCTTCTGAGCGTAATCGAAGCGGACGCAAAATGTGTTATCTTCTCCAAGTTATTATTAGACCAAAAAACTACCCTTTCAAAACTTCCCTTTGTTTTTAGTTTCAGTTCTATAATTTTATTATTAGTCATTTTTGGTCTACATTGTATATTTTCGTACAGAGATTTTCCGAATATTTTTGTTTGTTTTTTTATCTTTTCATTTTATATAACCTAGATTAATTGTGTTACTTGTCTACTATCCTTCCCAATATTAAGCTACTATTTTTTTCTTGCCAATTTCATGTATTGTGTTGTTTCTCATACCATAATTAAGAATTTTTCATCACTTCAGATTTCAATTATCCCCTTTACTCGTAAATCGAATCAATTGCCCATTTGTCCAGTTTGTGTTCAACTACAGTCATCCAAGAAAGCCTCTGTGCTCCGTTGCCTTTGGACACATTGAACGCGCGTCAGGACGTCTTAACGGAAGCACGGAGAGATGCGAGGCCATTCATGTATCCCTACGGGAACACGGTATACCATGTATACCCATTCAACTGACAGGGAACCCTTTGGGTTCGGAGCTCGGTGGTATATAGTGGCGTTAATGTATATATATATGCACACAGTTATTATTTTATTCAAATGCGCCTGCTGCTTAAAATTGTAAGAAAATTATATAAAGAGTTAATACATTTTCGTGAGCTAATGAATATGAAACACTGAGCTCATTATAGAGGTAAATAAAGATTTAATTTTAATTCTACCAAATATTAGATTAAAATTTTCTATTTTAATCCCGCAGCTCCTGTCAACTGCATGCACTTCATATAACTCCTTTTGGATCTGTGGATGGATTATGTCATCCCTTATAAATATGTCATGGATTATCTGATATAAGAAAGTAAAATCCTTAAAAACCAGTAGGGGAAAAGATAACAGTTTATAATTAAGGATTTAAAATTTTAAAATTGAAAAATAAAATTAATAAATTGCTTAGAATCTTCTCATTAGAAAACTTTTACTTTCAAATGTTTATATATAGTTTTGTTTTTCTTTTAGAACATAAATAAATTTTATTTGTTATAAAATGTGACTGTCAGTTTTTTTTCTTGAGATTTTTCTTCCTTTTAGATCGCAAAGCGAAAGAACTTCATCGACAAGGATTAGTTAATATAATCTTAGACACAAAAATGCTGAAACATTAATGTAAATATATTTTAATTTTACTCATTTATAAGATTGAACCGTGTTGAAATATATCTAGTTTTATAATTTTAATTATTTTTATGTATATTTAATAACTGAAATACTTTTAAATAACTTCGATTCAAAGTAATTAAAATATAAAAATATAAAAACACCCGACACTAAAATATAAAATTGCGCGAAATAAATATGAAATGGTTCCATACAAACTTTATATTCAGAAACACTAATTTAAATCGATCAAATTTAATAATTATCATCGTCAAATTCATTAATTTGAAATTAGCATGATGAATTGCACATAATAGTTTATTTTTTTAGATTCTCTTATCATTTCATTATTTTAAATCTGTCTTATACAATAGCATTTCATTTACTTTAATGAAAGTTTAATTATGTAGATTGAGGTAATTGAATCTCAGATCGCTTTTGTTTGCCAATGAATAACTAGAAGTTTTATATTCTAAATAAAAATTTGTCTAAAAACTCACATAATTAATAATTCTTAAAAGCACTACAAAGCGAACCATTTTAATGCAAATCTTTGTATTATGATATCTACTATCCCTTTTCTAAGTGATGCACAAGTTTTAAAATTTTCTACTGTAAAAATAAAATATAATTAGACGTCGTGAAAAAAGGGGAAAGAAAGAAAAAAATATGATTTTTTCTCTTATTTTTTTCCCATTTTTTCTCAGCCTCGAAACTCATTATTTATGCATTCATAGTTCAACCCAAGAGAACTTTACTTTCTTACATAAATTCCTCTTACTATATTTCTACCCAAGAGTATCTCAATAAGATTTATTTGAACATTTTTCGTTTTTGCATAACAAATAGAGGAAGAAAATCCCACATAGAAGATTCCCTGCTTCAAAAATATTACGCATAGTTAAGTTCTTCAGTACCCCACCCACAGATTTATTTCTTCCTCTCTACCTACAACTCATGTGGTCAGCTCTGAAATTTATCTTGCAAATTCTTTCTTCCTTTCTCTTAAAACAAAAGAAGAGGGTAGAAAGAAAATATCATAAAACATACAAATTGATATTCTAGTTTGAATGGGAAACGACAATATGTTTGGAAAATTCTGTCTTTTACTCATTTTTTTCCTTTATCATCACTTTCAATTTAGTCCCAAAGGATATCCGTCTTTTGTCAGTATGATCACTAGAATATAAAGCATTATTATTCTTTCGTTTTATTCATATGGATATAAAATGCAATTAATACAGTAAAATGTCTATTTGCTTCTCACTCCATGGGAATTGGATAAATCGATTTATGTACCGCATTTTCGTTATTTTGTAAATACTGTTCATTGTGTTCACAGTGTCAGTACGCTCTAAAAGCAATACAGAACATGACGCAATCTCTTACACACGTACCCGTGACCAGACCGGTTACTGAACGGTTTGATGGGCTAGACACGGGACTTTTATTTAAGAAAAAAAATCAAATAAAAAAAGGAAAGAAATATTTGCACTATATACAACACAGGCATTTTCACTTTTACACTATTAGTTCGTAATAGTCTTCTTTTCTTTAAATGATGTTTTACTTTTTTTTTTGTCGGGGGGGAATCATGTTCGGTAATTTGGAGCCTGTTGGTTCCGCTCGTTGGACAGTTGAAGGCTAGGGAGGGCGGAAAAGATCTCTGTTTTCGCCAAATTGACAATTCTACGAATTTTATGCCTGGAGACGAGGTTATTTGGCGACCCTTTGCAGCCATTCTTGTTCGAAGTTTGGCACTGGCTTCCTCATATGCCAGGACACTTTGAGAATACACTCCTGGCATAGTGAAATACCGTGCCAATTCCACCACAACTGCAATAATCGCTGTTAGAGAGTTGCAACCTTTTGAGGTTGACAGGGAAAGGGTCATGTTGAGAGAAGAAGATAACATCCTCTCTAATCCAGTTAATGGGATGGAGACTATTTAAAGGCATGTTGTTATAGATTTTTCTGCCTCTATAGCCATTCTTCCTTGAGGTTTGTTACTCCTCAAGTATGCTCATCCGGAGGAGGTCTTTTATGTGCGGTTTAGGAATCTTAGTAAGTGAATAGGGTTGCAAATATTGCGTTGCGTCTGCTCTCTCTAAAAGCAGTACAGAAACGCTCTAACCTGGGTGACAGAAATCGCGACATTTGAAGGATATTTACACAATTATATTCTTTTATATCTATAAAAATGCAGTGCTGGAACGGCGTTCCGGCTCCACTACACCACTGGTAATGTTTTTCAAAATAGAGAAATTCTGTGAGTTAACGATTTGCAGTGACGAATGGTCATGGTGAACCACTGTTTGTTATGCTGCTTGCTGTTAACGGTTCCAGACACAAGCTTGCACCTGGGGAGCATGGCGATAAGTCGTGTGACGGATATATTTTTCTTACGTGTTGAGGGGGGGGCGGAGTTGCTTCGTGCGCCCTAATCCGTTATTCCGGAAGGCTTCGGCAAGGATAGGGTATAACTTTGCTGTACCATACAAAACCATGGACCATGCTACCACATAGAAAATAAATATAACTTTTTTTGGTTGTTTTTCATGCTTCAGACTTCGGATATGAGTGTATACGCTTGAAAACAAATCTGCCTTCACTGCATGTTCTTCCTCCAAGAACCAAAAGAGCCTATTAAAATCTTAATAATTAATCCGATGTAAAAAGAAGTAATTATTTAAAACAAAGTTTAGTATTTAGTTTATCCAATCTCTTTTCTTGAATTTAATTTTATCTTTTTAGATTTTAAAAATTCTTAGCATTCTTCATAACTTATATATACCTTAGATAACATCTAAGCTGCCTTTATCAGCATGATTGTTAAAATTTAGTAGTTTTTCAGTTGTCAAGTTATTATAATTTCTATACCCATTTGAATTTTTATGAAATGAAAATATAACTTTAGATTTTGAATATGAAACTAAATATCTTGATATTGCATTTCTCTTTAATTATATATAATTTAATGATTATAGCAAATATATTATAACAAAAGTTAATCATTCCTAGAAAGGAATTTCAATAATAGTGTAAATGATTTCCGAAAAATTGTTATCAGCGAATTTCAATGAACAAGTAGTTAGGCCGAAGTGCTATCTGCGAATTAATAGTTTGGACATTGCCAAGCCAGATACATAGGAAACAAACTTCTGTTCACATTCCAGTCCCTAGCAACCTCACATCGGAAGATCCTGATGCAAAAGGCTCCGATTCCTAGACCTCTTCCTATCTCACATTCTGGACCGCGGAGTGTCGTTTTCAAAGGGCAGAAAGTTGGGAATGTACTGTTCTGTCTAAAGAGTAAAAATTATCATTATAGACAGATGCATCAAAGAATTATTATCGCTGTAGACATGTTCAAAAATCATTGAGGAAACAGGCATTTCGGGCGAGAAAAAAGAAAATATCGTTATATGCAGGTTTATAGTTAAAGACAGTACCGTTTTACACTATTTCCACTGTATTAGAAGCGATAGCATAAAGTATTGGGGATTCTTAGTAGACCTTCCACGTAGATCAATGCAGCATTTCGTAGAATTATCTATAAATCCGACGACATTATGTGTACATCAAGCAAATTATTTCAAATATATTTGCGCTTAAAATCCCCGCATGTGGTTTGGGACTGTTCATAGAAATTAAAATATAGAAATTTTGGTTTCAAGTAACAATCTTTTATTTTATTGTAAAAAAAAATTAAGAACATACAGTGCAAGTTATTTATGAAGCAAAAGATGCCCAAAATAAGACATTAGTATGTTATGCATTTGCCAATCACTATAATTTTATTCTTTGATTGAAGATAATTGAGTAAAATCTATTAACTGAAATTCGTGAAGAATTTCATTCGGTCTGGCAGAGCTGCGTGACGATATTAAATGTCAAGGCAATATATTTGGGTTTTAACTGAACTATTTCGAGAACATAATTATTATCTTCGACTGTTGCAGAAAATGAAGGGAATAATATATAATATTACGTAATGAATATAAGCATCAGCGAAATTAACAATAATTACAATGGATAATAAGAATTCATTTTATTTAAATATTTTTATATATCTGAGTAACAAATATTAATCACGCATCAATTTTGAAATGTTTTAAATGTGTTTGTTGCGGATCGCAGAGAAAATGTTAAAGATACAAAAATTTTAACTCATAATTAATTCAAATAATGAAATTTACAATTTGTTTAACGTGATTAATGATGATATTTTGTAGGAGAAGATTTAAATGAAATTATTGTCATTAATTTTAACATTATAAAAATGCTTCCCAGGAATGAAGCAGGCATCATACATTTACAAATATTTAAAATATTTCTAAGAATATGCATGGCATACTAAGGTGTCTCTAAAAAAAAGTTTTGAAAAACCCTTGCTCCTCAGCGTTTTTTCCATTTCTTTTGGTCCTAATAAAAAGTATATGAAGTTTCAGCCCTCTAAATTAGCTTTAGGGTTTGCCTGTAAAGCCCTGGAATTTGAAATAAAGCTTCTAAAATGTCATATTCTTAGAATTTTTAAGAAATTTTATATGTTAGCTAATGTGTTAAAACTGGTTTATATTTGCTCCAATGGACATGTTTAGTTAGAATATAAACACAATTAAGTGTTAACTTTAACCGTAGCCACTTGGGAAGAAGCATAAAATGGTTCAAATTTGCAATAATTTTGAATTGTTCCTTTTTGGAAACACCATACCGCAATTACTGTATGTTCACAATAAATCTTAAAAATTTATTAAAATCTTTAAGAATTATATAAAAATGAATGTAGCCATAAGTTAAAATCTACAATTTTAATTGACAGTTTAATACGCAAAATTAATTTTATTGCCAATCAAAATTAACACAATTTTAATTCACAGTTTTAGCACAATTTTGGTTCATCAGAAGAAAAATCAACCATGATTACGTTCTAACCAATTGATGCAGTTTTGTGGTATGAATGTAAACAGAGGAAACTGCGACTTCAGTGGAATGTAATTTTTCATTAGCTTTGTATTTTATTAAGCATTCTGTAATCTTTTTCTCAGAGTTTGACACTTTCTTATAAAATAAAAGATAGGTTACCGCTTCTTCTGTCAAATACCACAGATGTCTACTGAAAGTTAAAAGACCAGCTTTGTATTTATGTAACCCCAGGTTGGTATTCATCGTACAGATTCAGGGACTTCCAAATCATCAGATCATTTATAGGAGCATCTGTAGGATTTTGGGCATTTAACTAAACCTTAACAAAAATCAAATCGTTGAACAAACATATTTGATGTAAATTTTGGATTTACTATTGTCACATTTAAATTGTTTATCAAAAGCATATATCTTTGCCGAGTGAAGTAAACATCCATTTTGTATACATTCGCCTGACTTTGTGAAATGACCGAGGCATCTGTCAATTAACTCCGCGAGGAGAGTTCTCTCAACAGAGAATTTGACAAAGTCCCCGAACATATACGAGAAATTCGACCCTTGCGGTTTAACTTTTAGTAGACATTTGTGATATTTAACAGAAGGAGCAGTAACATTTTCTTTATTTTCTAATAAAGTGTCAGACTCTGAAAAGAAGAAGATTGCGGCCTCCTTAATGAAATACAAAGCTAATGAAAAATCACTTCCCACTGGCTATGCAGTTTTCTCTGTTTTCACTTATATCATAAAACTGCATCAATTGGTTGGAACGTAGTTATGGCTGATTTTTCTTTTGATGAATCAAAATGGATCCTGGTTGAAAAACAATCCTCAGGACTGGGAAGAACATTTCACGTTCAAAGAAATCAAAATTTTATCAGAAACTTGAAAGAAGTAAATTAAACAAACCGTCGAATGAGAGGCAAAATTAATGGCAAATTTCAGTCAATCGATAACCAAAAATGAAGAATCTACTTCAGTCTGTTGAAGAAAGTAGAGGGAAATAATCTTTGCTTCAAGAAGTCAGTTTCGAATGAAATTTAAAGTAGTTTAAGTTATGACATGAGATTATTTGAAAGTTATTGAAATTTTTACAAACTATTTGGACAATTACTTAAAGTGAGTATTAAATCTTTTTTTAATGCTACGTGTTAAACTGTCAATTAAAATTGTAGATTTTTACTTGTCACTGAATTCATTTTTATATCCTTCATTAACATTTTAGTAAATTTTTAAGATTTTATTGCGAACATACAGTAATTGTGGTATGGTGTTTCCAAAAAGCAACAATGCAAACTTATTGCAAATTTTAACCGTTTTATACTTTTTTTCCAAGTGGTTAAGGATACAGTTAATATATATTTGTGTTTATATTCTAACTACACATGTCCAATGGAACAAATATAAACCAGTTTTAACACATTAGCAAACATATAAAATTTCTTATAAAACTCTAAAAATATGACATTTTGCGAGCTCTTTTTTTAAATTTCATGGCTTTACAGGCAACCCCTACAGTTAATTTAGAGGGATGCAACTTCATATTCTTTCTTTTAGGAGAGAAAGGAACGAGAAAAGCCATGAGTAGCCATGCCTTTTTTTAAAAAATATTTTTTCAGACACCCTAATGGAATACTCTCGAAATATTTGTATAATTTAATTTTTTTAAATGAATAATTATATATTTTATATATATATACTTTTCTCGCGAAACGTATGTTAATACATATTGTTTGAAAGAACTGAATGAAAAAGTGAATCCCATTGCATTAACAAATTTATGGACAATATAATTTTACGCCTGCCTATATTTTACTATTAGGATTAGCGTGGAATCTTTTATGTAAGGTAATCCTTAACCCTCTCATACCGAGCGAGGGGGTACGGGGCAGCCTAAAAATCTCCCCTTAACAGCGACGAAGGCCGGTCTGAGGCGTTTCGCTGCTTTTGAGGGGAGGTAATGTTCTGAAATCGTTTAGGAGGTAAGCGGGGTAGGGGTCCAATTATCCTTGCCCATCACAGCCCATTTCCGTGAGCTTTAAGGCAAGCTTATAGCTGGGGTGGGGTGGTGGAGTAAATGACCACCCAGGTTGGGACAGTCCAATTCATGCTGCATCCTCCCAAAAAGTCCCGCTTTTAAAGGGGCTAGAGGGTAAAAGAGTTGAAGAGCCTCGGGATCAAAGAGTTGAACCTGTTTTTACAAACAGATGTATCGTTACGGGAATATTGCGAAGAATGTCGTTTTAAATAAAATAAACAAAATCCTTACTTTTCGTTAATTTACTTTTCAATCGGTAACTCAATGATTAATTGTTTATAATCCTCGAACGCCAAAGAAATTAAAAATTAAATCTAGTATTCTGATGTTGTTTCTGTCGCAGAAGGACCTTTGCATTGAAAAGATAACTTCGCTATTAACAGCTTTTCGCAAAGCAAACTCTCCAAATACATCTTTGAAAGTTGTCTCTATGACATATCAGAAACATAGAATCATAAAAATGAATCATATTTCAATACATGTTTTGCTGGACTTTTTAACAAATAAGTCTTCAGAAGTGAAGGTACGAGCTCATTTTTCTCAGGATAACATTTGAAAAAATATTAAATTCTTGACACATCCTAGCCACAAAAATCTCATTCTTATTTATTATATATTATAACACCTTAATTTTAAAAATTTAAAATTGAATAATTACTATTGTTAAAATAAATAAAAAATATTCTTGAATTTTTAACATGATTTAAATCTGAATTTTATAACAGTATATAATAGTCTTAATTCATGGCGTGGACCATTTTTCAGCGGAAAACAAATTCTTTTAATTTATTTCAGGAGAATTTATTGCAGCAATATCTCTGCTAAGATACATAGTAATAAGTATCTTTGATTTTCTACTTATTGCTTACAGTTTTAACTTCGTTATCTATTTAGTCAATTGATTTATTTAGAAGCGTTACAAGGAGTTTCGTCATTATAAAAGCACAAGATACATAAGTTTATCTTTATGAATGAATCCTACTTATTTTTCAGGAATAATTCAAACTATTCAAGTAAATTTTCTGAATTTGTATTTTAACAGCAGCTTTTCAGCGTTATGTGCAGTTCTTACACATACGAATATTTCTGGTTTCCCTCAGGCAGCACTTAAAACCAGAATCCAATAGTTCCTCCTCCAAATACTACACGGCAAACACATTAACTGTGTTCTTGAAACTGTCCTGGAGCTGTCACCCACCTGAAGAGTATACGGGAAGGACATTGTAAATGACCAGGACACATTCGCTGACGGTAAATTTTCCGTCAACCCGTATGCATGAATGGAAACGCCTTACGGCATAGTTTTTGATTTATAGGCACGTGCAAACGAACGGAGAAGGCACAGCCTTTGGCGGGAAAGGGACTGCTTTAAAGTGGGGCGCAGATTTCACCGAATGATGAATGGATGAATTTTGCGATACAGCCTAGAGACGTTATTGGATACTTTTATCTCGAAATTTCCATCCTTTAAGGATCAACCCTGAGTTTGTCTCTCTTAGGCTGTCAGAAGGATATTTCGAACTGATTTATTTATGATATAATCGAATAAGCTTCGATTCTACTATTTTTATCAAATTCGTTGGTGAATAAACATTTAGAACAATTGTTTGAAATAAGATTGTCTAAAGGATGTGTTTTTAAAATTACAATTTCTAAATCGATGAAAATAATGATGCCAACAACATCAGACTAATCTACATCAAGAGCATCTAACACTAAGAATTAAGGTAAGTATCTCTTGGGTGTGCTTTTTGTATTCAGTGGAACTACATCCTAAAAAGTGCGCGTGCTCTGAAAATTTCTTTTATAAATTTATTTCCTAAATCACGGAAATTAGCAAAAGATGGATGTTCTCATCGTAATGAATTTAGTGTGGTAATTTCATATATGTAAGAATGGTATATTCTTCTGAATTTCTGTGTGCGTTCGCTGGTGAAAACTGACATCCTTTAGTCGTTGTGGCATAAATTAGGTGCAGTGTCGCCCGAAGGATCCAATGGCACATACGGAATGACGGAAAGGACCTATTAACCTCCTCTCTAGATCATTTAATATGAATTTAGGCAACTTAAGAAAGTGAACTCATTTGAAGTTTACCAATAATAACTAATAAATTTGAGCAACACATTAACACTAAATCACATCTATAACACGTTTATCGGAACAGCAATGCTACTTCACAAACTTTTGTCTTTACCTCAGTCGTCGTATTAGCTAAAGGTTTCTCTCTCTCGGGCACAATCAGTTTCCATCCAAAATATGTTCTGCCAGAGCAGCATTTCACTTTTTTCCATAGACATAATTAACTTATTAATTAAGTAGAATTATTCCCAAAATAACACTTTATTTTATGGTTTGTTTCTAAAGGAGGCCTTCAATTCCTTTTACTTATTATGGCAAAATCAAAACATTACCTCAAAAATGGACGAATTCTTTCAATGGAGCGTTTTGGACTGAAAAATTATATATCGCTCAATAAATATAAATACGTTTGCTTCACTAAAGAATAACACAGAGGTTTGCAAAGTAAGGGGAATATTTTATCTTTTTTATGATCAAAAGCTTTTATAGAATTTGGAAAAAAAATATTTGAAAAATATCATTTACAAAGTTCTTACCAAGCAAGAGTTTAAGAAGCATTCTGTTTTTCTTAAACAGAACGAACTTTGTTATCATAACTATATTTATTGAATAACTTTGAACAAAGACTCTGAAATGCCTGAGTGGAAAATGAGGCTGTTTGTAAATGTTTTAAATTAAATTAAGATAAGTATGAGCCTTCACGGCTGAATTAAATGGTGTTGTAGAGATTACCAGACAACTGGTAAAATGACAACATTAATCAAGTATAATAAGCAAATATATTGAACAGAAATGTGGAACCCCTTTTGGGAAACTTTATTTCTGAAGATTCAAGGCTGAAATTATGCAGTAGCATGAAATTATATACACTTCAATGATAATTCAATGTAGCATTTAATGCCGTATCTTTAATAAATAAACACAAAGATTACCGAGACACCCAAAATATATATCCATGCACGTGAACATTTAGTTGGAAATTAATTCCATTATAATGTGTCTGCCCATGGATTGAATCACTCTTATTTATTTAATTCAGCCGCTAAGATAGTATCAAGAGCGAACTATGTCTTCTTTTAAATGAATTTTACTGCTGGGTGGCTTCTCACAATCAAGTTAACTTCCAATAATCTTTGATTGAGTTAAGACATCGGATATTCCTGGGCCATTCCATCAAAGAAATATAATTATTTTCTAGCTAATTTCGTCTCTCATTTTTGACATAAGACAGATCTGAATGCCTCATAAAGAAAAATGCTTCATTATGTTAAAAACACATGCGGCCAGAGGCCTTCAGTTTGAGTTCTAAGGTAGTACCGTTCGATTATTGTATCATATTCCCATAAATCGCCTATTTTATGTACATAACTTTGGTAGATATCCGACACCCAACATTACATTAACAGAGTATTTCAAAGCAGATAAATTGCAGTCATTATATCAAAATAATCTGAAAATCAAATTGATCCTATCAATTTTCGGTCAAATCTTCTCCTATCGTATTTTATACTACGATTACCAAACAGGGAGATTTGGGTCTCATCACACCAAATAGAAATCACTGCATCATTCCAATGTCCAGTAAAAAAAAAGGGTTTTGCCAATATTTTAACAAAAAAGTATTGGCAAAATCAAATTAAAATTAATATCCATTATTTTAAATTAAAGATTTTTTTTACAGATATTTAAATCCATCTCTGGATTATTATAAAATTATATATTTTTCTAATATTTAAAATTAAGATTTAAATAATAATCTGAATAATCTCGTTTAATTTGTGTAAATCGAAATACGTAAATTCATACATATTTAATATGGTTGCTCAGTAAACCAATGACGTTATTTAATTTCTCTATCTATGAAATGTTTTGCTTGATTTTCACAAATTTTTAATTGATCCTAATGAGTGTATTAAATCTTTCACAGTTAATTTGCCCGGTCCCTATCAAAGGGAGAGGACCTAGGGATAAAAAAGTTGTTTAACCTGTCTATCTGTCACAAGAACTCCTCATGAATGGTGTACAATATCGATATGAAATCACCACCTGTCATTCTGGAATCCATTTCTAGATCAACTTTGCTTTTTCTGCTTTCAAAAATTATTGTTTCTTAAGATATTTAATTAAACAACGAAATTTAGACCAGTTTCCAGCGTTTTACTAAGTTTTTCGCCAATAACTCCTGAAATATATATAGCACGAACATTATTTATATGCCATGTTCAGAAGGGAAAAAATGTTTTATTAATCGTAGTTTAAATGGCCAACGTGCTTTTTCTAATATTTTAATAAAAATTTCAAAATTCCTTTTAAACACAATTTGCTGCAATGCCTTCTATTGTTTTAAATAAATACAATCGTGTTTATTTTTTTAATCAAATCCGCCATTCGTGTGTTTTTGCCACTTTTAAAGTTACGATAAAAATTGTACCTGCTTTGAATGTTAACAGAAAGGCAGAATTAATGATTTCGCTTTTATTTCGTAGCATGTACATCTTTCAATATGTTTGCACATCAATCCAATGACTTTATTTAATTACTCACTCTATGCGATGCTTCATTTAATTTTTACGATTTTTTAAATGATATTAATGAACGTGTAATGTAATTCAAGGTTCCTGAATCCAGTTTCTTCCGAAGGGAGAGGATTTAAGGAGAACATGAAGGAACACTATACTGTGTTTTTCCGATCAGGCACACAGGCACCAAAAAGAAGAGAATGGTACTGCGGATAATAGTAACTAAGAAGTGGAGGAGCTTCAGTCGTCGTCTTGGCAACGACGGGAGAGGAAAAATGGTTTGCCAAGGATTGCTAGAATCGTAGCAGGTGGTTCAAAGTGCTGAGACAAACGGAAGGGAAGATTTTAACTACTGGGCGAGGGGTCAAACGACAAAAAAGAAAAAAAAATCAACGAAAGTCGCTGCTGCGAAAAACTGTTTAATTATGTTTAAAGTGTTACCAAGTATCCATACATCATAAAATTATTATCCCAGTGCAACGAAGGACGTATCAACTAGGTACTCTAAAAAATATTTATTTTGGCATATACAGAATTTAAAATTTCTGCATAAATACACATACTTTATCTATTGCTTTCTTACGGATAAGTTTAAATTATTTCGTGTAATCAAAGTAACAATTTCATATGATTTTACTTTTTGTCATGTTCATAAAAGTGTTGAAATTAAATGATTTTCATTCATACTTGTATTGCGGATAATGACTACAAGAAAGGTATAAAGTGTCTAAATCAAATGATGGAAACTGTATTAAAATTAAAAATACAAGTGTTTATATCTATTTGAAAATCTAAGAAAGTTTCATATAAAATATAAATTAATATTTTATTACTAGTTAGAAGAATTATTTCCACTTTAAGAATTTATATAAACACAACCTACACGGATTTAGTCCATTTCAATTCAGAATCTTAAAATAAAACTGTCATTGTTAGAGAAAAGTTTTTCTGAAGCACATTTGTTCTTTTAATATAGAAAATCCATGCAACTCCCGTCACTTCTGTATCGATTTTCCATATCTTGAACTTTCATTGGAAGTTTCTCAGCTTATGGAGTTTAAATTATTTAAATTGATGAAAAATATTTCCCATTATTCCATAAGTAACGTAATTTGTATTAAATAAAAATAGAATTTTTTTACGCTCGAGTAAACCATTGCTTTAAAAAGGAATATTCTCTTTCTGATTATTTTTATCAGCCCACTGGAGGCATAAAATGCTGTGTCAAACACCACGAATGCTTTCTTTTAGAAACTTTGGTGCATATTTTCCATCCATGTAAGAATACAATTCGAGTCTCAGGAAAAGTATTCCACTCTCTCATGCTCGTAAATGACTAATTCCAGAAATACCATAAATCAACCACTTATGGAACTGTTTTGAATAAATTCACAAAGGAAAGTGAAAATCTTCAAAATTATACTTCAGCAAATATGAATTCCATTGTTTATAAACGGACAAAGTGGACTTTAATTTCAATTTGATGGATAGAAGTAATTTAAAGTTATAAGATAACAACTTTTTAAATAAATTTAATACCTTTACATCGAAGAAAAATATGAATGTTCGAAATAGAAAATAATGCCAAAAGTGGATCCGCTTGTTGCATAAAATATGAAATTAACAATCTTAATTTAATATAGTATTTGAGGTTCGCCAAATGATACAATGCATGTCCTACGGATTCATTAAGCTTCATGAAAAATTGTTATAAGTGATTGAAATCTTTTGTTAAATAAAAGATAAATTTAAGAAAATAAATATATTTAAATGACTGCTAAATTTTGGATGTAATACAGAGTGCAAATAACAAAAATAAAAATGTATTTAAAGCAGATTTTTCATCAAATCCATAAAAGAAATAAAAAATAAACTTTCTATTTTAAACTGTTGCCTCTGTATATTGCATTTTTGCCACATAAAATCTGTCATTGACATATATCTCAGTAAAAATGGCTTCATATGTATGAAATTTTTAAATAAAATATTTCAGAAGAGGATAAATATTTATAAATAAGGCAAGAAAATGATCCCTTTAAAGAGGCAATTAATAATTCGTGATCAATTTTTCATGAGTTAAAAATTTTCCTTCGACTATCCTGACTATAAAAGTTATTGCCTTGAAAGAAAATGTTAACAAATTTTCTTGCTAGGATAGAAGATATTAGATGTTGCTGTCAAGCTCTAACTTTTGTAAAATGGTGTTTTCATAGGATTTCTGCAATAGTGCATGTAACGTAATGAAGTATTTGGTATCATTTGACACAGTAAGAAACTGTTTATGCTTCTGCACGTAGAAATAATGGAATTTTAGAAAGAGTGCAGCAATAAAAAAATTTTAACTTACATTTAAGACTAGTAGTTCTGTAAACAGTAAACATCAACCCCCAAATAAAAAATATATCTATGATTTTCTCTACATCGTAGTCTTTGCTCTATGCGAATTATTTATACAAATTTCTGCTTTCATGTGTATTAACAATTTTAAAAGTAAATGTTTTTATTATCAATATTTACAAAATTACAATTAAATGTCTCTTCTTTACAAAATGATTCAAATGTTTTAACCCCATGAATTATGCACAGGATAGATAAAAAAATCAGTGAGTGGTTACATACGCTGTAATATATATAAGTAACTTAAATATGAAATATCATAATTTTTTGTCAATTAGCAAACTAATTAAAATATGTCCTAATAATAGGCCACCAGGCTTCAATTAAGTAAAAAAAATAAAATTTCAATTTATCATTATTTTCCACGAAATGATTTGAGAAACTTCTTTTAGTATGAAAACATCAATAAGTTTCACATTTCTCACAAAAGATGCAATTTTGAAAGTGCAACCTTCCAATTTGCATATTTCTTGCTTTGAATTTCTTTCAATCCCATCCATGGTTTATCCCATCAAAACTTACGTCATTTCAAGGTCTGATAGATGGATTTAACTTTTTCTTTGGAATTGGTATATCAGGGCCTGATGGACGTCCGGGTTTGGTAGAGACTGTTGACTGATTTGAAAATGAAATGCGTGATCTTCTGCATTTGAAATGTGAAGTCCAATAAATATATTTAATGAATTTTCTGAGAAATTCCCGAAAAATTTGCATCTATTTTGTACCATGACCAAGAAATTAGTATAGTAGTATTGAAATAAAGAAAGCTGAATAATGAAAAAGATCCATTTTTTGCTCCTTTATTCGGTATAATAACATTAATAAGTCATGCTTGTCCACTCCCCCTATAATTTTATTATAAAAATTTAAAATGTCGGGTCTAGGAACTTCAACAAAGGTGACATCTTTTCTGCTCCATCTTTTAACTACATCCGCACGATTGCCGTACCATTTCACTACAGCGATTTCGCCATCTTCCGTAACATATTTATCTGAAATACCTCGTAAATCCGTTTTCAACTTTGCATCAATTTTTACGGTTAATAATTGAATAACAACTGTAAAATATCCTACATATACAAACAACACAATGTTTTTAGAGGAAATATATTTAATTGTAAAACAAAGCAAAAGTTTTGTACTATAGACATCTTCTGTCCTAATAATAGAACAAATTTAAAAATTCACGTTTTCTGTTGTAAGGCCTGATGTCCTACTACTGTAACAAATGCTTGAACCTCATTTGTAGGGCAATTTTTAAGTTTTTTAAAGTTAAAAACACTGAATTAGGCAGAAATAGTACGATTTATATTACGGATTTTTTCAAAAAGGTATTGAATTTAATATAATAATCTATTTGGGGACTGAAAAAACATGCACTTGCGATTTGACTTCAGATGGTCAGAAACCTCCATTTTTTACTCTGTTACGACTATTCTGCCAACTATTGAGCAGAAATGAAAGCATCTTGCTATTCGTGAAGGCATAATTAATAGAAACTAGGGTTTTGAAGTTCCATTTCTTAAAAATGTGTAATCTAGGGCAATATAAAGATGTGTCCTAATGTGACGCCATGGCTGAAGGGGTTAAGGGCACCAAACACGTCATTGACTCGTCAATACATTGAAAAAAGTTAATTGGTCACCTTCTTGATAAGAGTTGAAAAAATTAGAAATACTTACATACACATCATTCTTTATTGTTTAAGAGAACATTTATACCAAATTCGAAGAAAATTGAACAACATATTTGGCCTTTGTTTGCGTAACAAACAGATTTGCAGACAGACAAATTGCTTAACGGTCGAGTTAAAACAAAGGCCTCGTTCCACTCGATCAACTAGTTCAATCAACATTAAAACACTCTATATTAAGGATATTAATACTAAAATTTAAGTACGGTCGATAAACCTGAAATTTAGTTGCATAAAATCTATATCGAATTTGATCAATATCGGCTTCAATTCCAAATGAGTTACTGAAAGATTCATCAAAAATTAGATTAATAACATATTATTTTCATAATTTGAAAATAATTCAAAGCATTATGAATATTGGGCAACTGGCTAGACTTATACATTCAATTGTGATAATATCAGATTTAGGTTGTCATGTACACTATAAGAATATTTAAAAATATTAATTAAGTTTATTGTTTTAATTGCTTTATTTGTTCCCCTCTGTCAACTAGTTTAATAAACATTAAAACACTCTGCATTAAATTAACTCTGCAAGACGAGTTCGTTTTGGAACAAGAGTAGTAGGTCGTCTAAAAGAATAATAAATACAATCCAAATTGATACGACAGAAGTTTGAATTTTTTTTATACAAATTAAGTTATTGTATTATCTACAACTCTTGTGAAAAAAATTTAGAAGCATCTGTTGCAACAATAAAGATCCATTAATATGACACAAAAAAATGGGAAAATTCTGGAAATAGTTTTTTCCCTTATTCTTGTTTTTTTATTATTACATCCTCGAAAACGCGTTATTAATGTGCTTGCGTTACAACAAAATATAACTTTTTCACTTTCACAGGTTTCTTTTCGGTTCTTTTCCTCTCAAGAGAGAAAATTTATTTTAGCATTTTTGGTTTTGCATTACAAAGGGAGGGAGAGAAACCCCATGAAAATATTCCCAGCATAGAAAATATTGCGCATAGTTAATTCTTCTCCATCCTCTACCGTTCTTTATTTCTTTTTCGCTCGCTCCGCTTTACGTGGTCAACTTCGAAAATTTATTTGCAATTTCTTTCTTTGTTTCTTTTTTTTCTTTCTTTCTTTTTTTGTTTCCTTTTCATTGAAAGGGAAAAATGACAAAAAGGAAGGTGGCGAATGGAAGAAAGTAAAGCAAAAAAAAATCAAATGATGTGTGTTAAAACATTGCTAGCGATATTCAAGGGGGAGGTGAAAAAAAATCATCCTGTTTAAATAAGGCACTTCTCACATTTTTTGCTTCCTGAGAACACTCAACAGAACTTCTCTGCATCGCCCACCATGTCGAGAATTTCATTAGTAATGAGTGATCAAAAAGACAATAGACAATTCAAAAAATCCTGAAAAATCCAAAAACTCTCGAAATCAAAAACGGTTTGAAGGATAAGCATTCTAAGCACACGGAGTTTTATTGGCAAGAAAAAAAATATCACACAAGTAACCACTTGGTGGCATTAGTTTAAGCCAATGAACAGGTACAAAAAACAAATCAAAATTTTAATACTTTTATTACAACAACAAGTGTTCGAAATTTCCTCAACTACAAGGTACAATACATTGCATATGAGTTACAACATCAGCGACAGTGGATACCACAATAGGAGAACTGGATTCAGCTTGGAGTGGTTACTCAGAATGCGCACAATCCTCCACAATACCAGTTTCTTTAACACTCTGATACCTAAGAAATTGGAATAGGAGGACCTCACAATACGGGAACGCCCGAGTTCCTCTTTCTAAGATAAGGGAAATTCACTTTCCCCCTTAAAAACCACGTTGACAGCTGGCACTGTCCGAATTATAAGAAAAACCCCTTTTTCCCTAACCCATCTGGGCGTGCCATTCTAATGAAGAAAGCGCTCGCAGTGGAGTTGAAATCAGTCACTATTAAGAAAAAGGGAGGAATTTTCGCAGTGATATTTGAACGTTTCGGACGGCCACCGTCTTGTGCTTGAAGAGACGTTTGGGACGTTCCCGTATCGAAAGAGTTAAATTGATCAATAAGGCTTATTAGCAATGTAAGTGTTAAAAAACAATATCCAGTCATGATATTGATCTGCTCTTAAGCCTTTCGCAATGCAGTCGAAGCTGATTCATGATTAACATAAAAAAAACCCTCACTAACAAATATTTGTGAGGTTTATTTAATATTTTTTCTCGCAATTTCTGCATGATATTCCAATAGAGAAAATGAAGATGTCGGAAACATATATATTTATAAATAGCAATGTAAATCGCATATATTCAGTGCGGAGCCAACTCACCGTCATTTTTGCACTAATATCCTTTAAATCAAGAAAAACATATGCAATTTTTACCCCGCAAACTGTTTTTCAATCAGATATTGTTTTTCAAGTCTTTCTTAATTAGAGTTTTGAGATGTAAACTGACTTTCTGATCAGCCGATTTATAAAATATTACATTCTCTGCACACGCTATAGCGTGTGCAGAGAATGGGAAAAAACTATCGTCAGCTCATGACATTGTTATTCATTTGTCAAATTATGGATTAGTAGGGATGCATTTGAAATAAACAGCGCACAGAGGATGATACAAAGTACAATACTATTACATTCCTGCATTGAAGAATGCTTTATTAATTCCAGCAATTGAGCAACACGGAAAGCCTTATTTTCTTATAAATCGAATATTAAGAGAAGAGTCTCTGTCAGTATTATATTATAAAGTTTCAGAATATCAAGAAAATCTTTTTTCAAAAATGAATATTTTTGACATTCCTCAAAGATGGATTATTATCTTTTAAAAGAGTAGGATCCGTTTTAGAATTATGATGTATATAGTAATCCAGGCTCTTTATGTAAATCGGATTACAGTCTAATGCTTTTTCTTGCATTACTCTTTGATTCCTCTGCATAACCTATTGTGGGAGATTTTAATATTTTTAGAACCGTTACACATCACCACGGACGTAGAAAAATGCTTTTAATTCATTTGGTAAACTATCAATCCAGGTCAAATTCTCTATGTTAAAACTATGGCGGAATAATTCTTCTTTACCAGGCTAAATTGCATTGAACCGGCATGCATATTTAATGATAAAAAACATTACATGTTTTTTAAAACCACTCTTTAAATCTTTTTCTTCACATTTGATGTCGTTAGATTCATTAGACCCTCCTCGCAGTAGTAAAATAAAAAATTGCGTTTTATATATTCAGTAAGCTGACAGGACAGGTCAAATGTTCTATGTTAAATCCACGTGTGGGAATTTCGTCTTCAGACAGCACACTCATCAATAAATCATAACATTACTGTAATCAGCAAGTCGACGAAGGCCTCTAGTCAACAAATACAGTTTTGAATCTATGGTGGACTAATAGGAATTAATAGGATGGAAAAAATCAATTCACTTAGATTGCTTCCCTAAAGGAGCTATATCAATATAATACTTTACTAACAAACCTGACTTTGTCGTTTAAGTGATACGTATATACCTGATTCCAAGATGAATATATTTCAATGTTGGAAGATTGTGTAGACGTTAAGTCTATGTCTAACGAAAATCCTCCTTAATACAAAGAAATAAATGAAACTTCTCTCAAAAACGAATATCTGAGATTCTAGAAATCTCTGGATTTCGTTCGCTAGCATTTCTCCGGAACTTTGAGAATGATTCTCTTCGGCGATATAGTTTGATTTGCTTGCAGGTCACGCTGCTACCTCCGTTAATACCTTCGCAGGGATTTTCTGTCATCTGGTACATCCATCATCTATGATTACACTTCGAGGATATCTTTGTTCGTTCGTTGAACATTGAATTATGTTCAAAGGAATATAAATGGATAAATAAAAGGGGATTTTGAGGATGCGAAATAAATCACAGCGCATGTTTCACTCAACAAATTAGATATTACCTAATTTTAGACAGCAAAGGAAAGTTTTATTTTGGATATTAGACCAATTCTATTTTTTACAACAATAGATTATGCTTCAGTCGAAACACAACTATTTATTTTATAAAAATAGTTGAAAACATCCTCCAATGTTTTTTTTCCTTCTTAACCTTTTCTCGCTGTAATGTAAGCCATAAATTATTGCTATTATTTTCTGACATATAGTTTGATGAAGAAGACGGTGCTTAAACAGATATATACTTCTTTTTGAAGAAACACAAAGTGACAGACCCGTTGATGATACAGGTACTGTATGATAAAAATGTAGAGAAGTATTGGTCTTAAAATGTTTGTAAATTGCGTACGGACATACAGGCAGTTTTATTCCAAAACATTTTTTATCACTAATTGGAAATTTGATATTTCCTTATCGACATCCATCAACATTTTCCAGGTTTTTTCCTTTTCATATTACTTGCTTGATTTGAACGAGACTGTCAGACATAATAATAAATTTCTGCCTTTATTCTTTCAATAATTGCCTTTATGTTCTTTTGAGCAATATATTTCAGCATAAAACAACTATTACGTGAAATTTTAAATATAATGAAATAAGGTGTTTTAATAAATCAAAAATGCAATCCTATGAAGAGTTGGAACACTACAAAAAGTATTTTCCTTTGGAATATAATTGAAGTGATTAATTTAAAACGAAGATTTTGACTTTCTATGACATTTTTGAAAGTCACACCGATTTTAATAGCACAAATTAATAAATTAAGGAAGATTAAGTTAGATCTTTTGAATATCAAGAGATTTCAAACAAATGAAACTAAATTTCATCTCGGCTTCAGCTTTAAAACTAAATATTCATTTGCATTCATCTATAGCTGTCATTTCGACAGATCGAAATTATTTTTAATAGAATGAATTAATATTAATGAATTATCAATAATTTAAAATAAAAATAATAAAAAAAATTACATATACTTTAAATATTTATTTTGATAGTATCAAATCTACTTTAGGTAGAATCTGATAAAAGTGTTGTTTCCATGATTTTGTTTGTTTCATAATACTAAAATAGCTTATATTAATTATAGAAATGAATTTATTTTTCTTAATTATTCATTATTTCGTTATCCAATGATGTTTTCTTCATTGTTTTTTTAAATTATAAGTTCTTCAGAGTTCTTCTTAAACTAATTTAAAATTCATTTGTTCTAAAAAATGACTAATCATTTCCTATTATAAATTATCAGCCAACTTTTTTGATTAAAATATATGAAAAGGTTTCCAAAATACCAATTTGCATTGTATTTAGAGTTTAAGTGGATAATTTAAAATTCTAAATAAAATAAATGAAACCTTATAGTCTTAAAACGTTTTGCATAAAGTACTTACATAAATCATCGGTTATGTTTGCACTTTTACTAGAAAATGAAAGATTAAATGTATTTTTATTTCATTATTTTACATTATACAAGCTATGTTACCATATGCTTGCATCTTCATACGTCCTCAAATAATTGACGTCTGGCCCATATTGAGTTCTTGCGTTTAAGATTCTCATGGCTTCTCCTCGAAAGAAATAATATATCCATTGGAAAATAAAACTTTAAACTTCTCATTTGCATACAGGACGTGATTTTAGTTAGATATGTCTTATCACTGAAATCGAAAGGGTATAGGAGCGTTCTTTTCCTCGTATCCCTAAAAGATTTTCAGATTGCAGGACCCTTGTAAAGTTCCAACCGAAATTGAGGTACAATATTCTTACGGAATGACGTGGAAAATTTTTCAGTACCTACTTACATCGACTTTGACATTTGACCTATTAATTTCGTTTCAATATCTCTCTTTCAAAAAAATTACCAGCTCTACAAACTATCAAATCGCATAGATTTACTATTTTTGCAGAAATAAAAGCTTATGTATCACGTTCACGATGAAAATTGATGTGTGTCTAAACGTGCTCTATGGTCATAAACCTTTTTTATGTATAAACATATTTTTTAAAGTAATTTAGAAAATGAAAGCGTCAAACTATATTTGAAGCTTTACATTTATGCAAAAGTAAAAATAGGATAAGATGATAAATATATCAAAGGAATTATTCGAAGGTATTGTGGCGGCCGGGCTTTGTCCGTTTGATGATCGCCCTCTATATGTTTGCATATCCATATTTGCAATAAATAAATATTTTATAATAGGTTTTATTTAGAATCAAATGGATATTAGGGGAGAAACTCAGAATTTTGACTTGCGCCTAGATTGGACCGGTGTCATAACTTAATTTCTGTTACTTTAATTCTTAAACTAAATATTTGTATGTAAAATAGGCAAATTATGCTGCAATGATGTAAATGGGGGGTTTGAAATCCATTTTAAGATAAACCACTAAGTGATTAAATTTAGAGAAGAAGTGCTCAGATTAAGGCATCAGTTATGTCAAAAAAATACAAAAAGACCTTCCGTTGTTTTAAATTAAGTAAAAAAATATGTTATTACGCCCTCAGATAGGTAAAATCTTTGGCTTATATTTTATATAATAACTTCATTTAAATAATTTATAAATGACATTACGGGAATGTTTTTCTTGTTATCCAAAGTATGTTTAGTTTGGACAACAAACAGTTGTCTAAATCTGACCATTTAAATCAAGCGGATAATTATCTTAACTCTTTAATGCCGATGCGACATTTTTTTCTTTCAGCCCCTTTAAAACCTGGATTTTTTGGCAGAAAGCGACATGAATAGGACTCGCCCAACTTGGGTGGTCATTTACCCCACCACCCCATCCACTGCTATAACCTTCCCTTAAGGCGCACGGAAATGGGCTACGGTTGGCAAGGATAATTGGACCCCCTACCTCGCTTATCTCTTAAGCGATTTCAGAACCTCCCCTCCCCTCAAAAGACGCCATCCGCCTCAGACCGGCCTTCGTCGCTGTTAAGGGAAATTTTTTAGACCGCCTCGCTCGATGTGAGAGGGTTAAACTACAAAAATAGTTCTGAAATCAGTTATAACCACTAGTAGTACTCATAAATTGGAATTGAAACAAGCCGAAGAGAGAAAAGGATATAAGCACACTGAAGCCGTCAAATGTGGGATCAAAAAAGGATCAAGGCTTAGGACAGGTATAATTTGGGAGGAAACAAAAGCAGGAGAGGAAATGCATATAATGTCATACTTGGGTGCATGCATTGTGTGCTGGTGTGAATTTGAGAATCAAAAATTTTTTTGCATTAATTGTTCTTAAATATATTCGAGGCCTAAGCTGAGCAACCAATAGTCTAATCTAGGTAACTAGTGGTTCAATCTAGGCAGCTGCTTTCCTTGATTGGACCGATGACTCGTTTTTCAAGCTGCTTTTTTTCTAATTTAAAATTTATTAAAAATAGTTAATTACACTGTTTTGAAGATAAAGAAACTACACAATTTATACTACTTGTTATCATTAAAATTGCTTCTCCTTCATTATACACTAAAAGCATTCAGGTAGTCGAAATTCGGTGATTCTCTCATATATTTCTTTATATAATTTTGGTACTCTACCTAATTCATTTCCATCTACAGGGCGTTTCCTACAAGTTTATTAAGTGTCGGAATAAATTTCTGATCCTAATATTATCTCTAGGATTGTGTCTTGATTTTAAATTAGTAATTGTGTAGAGAGATAACGATTTATTGTATATCATTTTCTAATGCTTCAATCAGTTGTTAAGATTTTGCTTCATTTTTTAAGCACACTGCTGCGAAATTGAAAGACACGTTATCTATATGATACAATTGTAAGCATTTTTTTCAAAGATAATTATACTTTAAATTGTGTTAAAACTCTGAGGATAAAGACAAGATAATGAACGGAGTATATATCGATTACTCGATGTCAATCGTATCATTAAACATTTCGTAAAATTTAAATATACGATATACCACAAGAAAAATCAAAATTTTAATTGGAATATAAACTCTATTTGATTTAAATTAAAATAGCTCACTATAAAACAAGTTTTTGGCCGAGCTGAATGCTTGTAACTGGATTCTTCTGTTGGAGGCAGCGAAATTAGGCTTAAAAGCATGACATTTTCTGAGAATATTATGAAAAAATTTTCAGAGTGAAAACAAGCGATTTCAACCGAAAAATGCAATTATATATAGAACGATATTCAAATAAGGATCTTTGTTTCCTTATTCATTTTGGGGAAAAAGTCTTTTTAAAAACTGTTTGACTTTGAAAGCTAATGCATCTTATTTCCTAAATGTATTCAGAAGAAGCTTTTTTTTATGAAATTAATAGAAATGTTCTCTCTGTTTTTTCACTATGATCTGACTTCCATCAATTTAAAAGACTCCGTTTTACGGAAATATTTGTCTGATATATTTCACTTATCCTTCAAACAAAAACTTTTCGGCTTTTGCTTTGACAAAATTGAAAGCAATTAAAAAACGCACAGATAGAAACTGTTTTCGATATGGAAACTCAAAAACCATTTATTTAAATTCTGGAAGCGTTTGAAGCTATAAAGACACGTGTTACGAATCTATATTTCGAACCTTTTCCATAAAAACATGTGAAAAACATGCATTTCAGTGACTATAGACCTCTGTTGAGTCTTTTAGGTATGCAGCAATAACATCATTTCATTCATTTACTTTAAAATACATTTAACGTCTGAGTTTGACATTAAAATTAAATAGATATTTGGCATTAAGTCTCATAATATACCCTCTGGTAAATTCAATATATTGACATATATAACGGAGGATATATGTGAACCTGGCCTACAATAAAATAAATAATTATTTTAAAATAATATTTTGAGTTTACCGTCTACATTTTTACGGATATTTCTAGAACTACCACTATAGATTAAATAAATACTAAATCTATTTCTCATGAAGGAATCTTATGTTTGTTTCTTCACCAACAATTTCCAGAAACATGAAAATTTTTGACAGGAAATTTGGCAATTAATTTTTGAAATAATTTAATTTCACTTCTAAAATCATATTGTATCTAGTAGTTTTGCTATAAGATTCTAAGCATTCTTTTCTCAGTGTCTAGCGTCACTACTTTGATCCAATTATTTCACTTGACATCTAAATACTCAGCTGTTTAAACCGAATTGTATGACTTAGTCTATAGGATAACCGCAGCTGATATGTAAATCTATTTATGTTAGCAGAGTATATATACTTGTCTTTATTTCTGGTAATCTCACTCTTGAAGTCAGTAAGACTCTCTCCCTATCAGAGGTCATCTGACAGAGAGATGCAGTAGCCAGATACTAGCAATAACTTTTTAGTTTACACATAAGAATGAGGTGCTAGTAGCCTAAGAAATGTTAGACAGGTAATCTAATCTGCTACTATAAGTAAGTAATTTAGTCGTAATGGTGGATCGCTGTTTCTAAAATTTTTCTACGTAGTGTTCTAAATGTAAATACGTTTTAAAGTGTGTTCGTCATAATAAATGACTTTTCATTATATTCTTTTCATCGGGCCTAATATTTGGACTGTTCTATCATTCATCGGTATTTCTACACAAAGGTCAGAAAGTTTCTGGACATAGTCTAAAAAGAATCAGGATTCAAGCTTCCTGTCCCTTACCAGGCTTATGGGCCAAGCGCGCTTCCTGTCTCTAACAATCGCTTTTCCTTATGACTATTCCTTTTCGTTTCTGAATATAAATTACGGGTCAGCAAAGAAGATTTAGGATTCCTGCTTGCTCGATAGTGGTAGAGAAGTTGACGCTATATTTTTTAGAGTATAGAGTAAAATTTACTCTTTGGTAAGCCTCATATTTTATTAAACTGTTCGTTGACACCTCTTCATAATTATGTGATGCTTATTCAAACTTATTTGGAGGTAGTCAAAGAACGTAACTAGGGGTTACTTAACATACAATTCTGCTATCCAATAATAAATTCTAACCTTATATTTTTGCGCTTTATTCTCACATATTATATTCATGATAAATGCAGAAATTCAATCTGTTAACCAATAATAAATTCTAACCTTATATTTTAGCTTTTTATTCTCATAGATAATATTTATTATTTTCATGATAAATTAAATGTGGAGTATAGATTTAAGGCATTTGGTTTATTGAATTTAACCAACAGAACGTATATTTTTCATTATCTTAGTGCAGAATCAATCGAAATCCATTTGACAGTTAAGTAGTATATACAAACCATAAACAAAATTAGAACTTCAAAAATTAAATTATAAAAAGTAAGCAATAATAAAACCTTAATATAAAACACAAAAATCACATTAGAACGAAAAATACAATTGGAATGAAAGCAAAATGGAGGAAAAATGGAAAAGAGCCTATTATATTAATATTTAATCTAATTTTCTTTAATTTTTATCAATTATAACTGATATACCAACCATGTATCTTTGGAATCAGCATATCATTGACATTTGAGACGTTTCATTCACTTTTAGTAGTGTTATATTTCTGAAATTTTTTCGAAATTTCAAGTGAAGTATCACAAATTTTGTGTCAGAAAACAGTCATTTATTTTCGAATTCAACAGTGGAACTGTTAAAATCTGTATTCGAATTTAAAAGCGACGGATAACATTTTTGCCTCTGAATATTAAACTTTTTTAAAATTTTGAAATACGCAATACTTTGATACTTCTTAAAATCGCCGGTATCAAAATTGAAGACCTTGCGAAAAAGAAATTGTACTGCGAAAGTTCTAATCATTATCTATACAGGTCCTGTCTTTGTTATCATGGTTTATGTAATAGACAACTGTTTATTGAGTTGGTGAAATACGGGCATATTAATTTTCAGCAGTTTGACGTTTAATTAATGGAGAAATATTGATTAAAACTTAATTATTATTTTATTAGATAGGCATCCTATTTTTTAGCTACCCTATAATAACAGTTTTAGAAAGGACTTCTCAAAATTGAGCTATAACAGGATGATGAAGACAACACCTAGGTACCACCAACCACCTCTATAAACCCACTCTGTCCTTAATTCCACCTCACTCTAATTTTTCTCCGCAGAAAGATTTCTGATCAAAAACTGCAGCAAATGATACACACTGTAAAAGAAATCCCGTAAAATTTACGGTTTTAAACTGGCAGCTGGGTTGGTTGTGCAAAACCGTAAAAGTTACGAAGTAAATCCGTAGGCACAACGGTTTTTTACCATACAGGAATAAGTTTTTTCCGTAAAAGTTAGGAAGTAAATCCGTAGTCACAACGGTTTTTAACGGTATGAAATCAAGTTTTCTCCGTAAAAATTAAGTCATCGAAGTAAGTGACGTCGTCGACTAAGTTGAGTTGTTTTTCTCCTTCTGTTCGAGTTGAAATGTGCTGATGCGTATTATCAATTAGGAATATTAATTAATCAAGGCTTAATTATTAATTTCAATTAGTTTAATTAATATAATTTTTAATTGAACTTACTTGGACGATTTCGATGCAAGATGGTGACAAAACTTCTAACTCCTCTAAGCCGGGGATCGAAACCGCGTTCTTAGAAATAAAAGGCAGTCGCTCTAACCACTAGACCACCGGAGACTTCATAAAATGAAGTAAAAATAATCTATTTGAGTTTTAAAGTCACTATGGCTCTAGTGGCGTCACCTAGTGGTGTAAAAATCAACTATTGCCAGAACACGTGTTTTAAGGTTAGCTTTCATGAATGACAACAGGTTCCTGCAACATGTATAAACAACAGCGGAGATGGAACCCTATTAAAAACATGAAATGAATGCAATAAAATTACATTTAAGAAAAGGGAAAGATATCGTACGGAAAGCAATACCGTATGAAGAAAAATAGAATTTGAACTGACGGTTTTAGACCGTTTATGGCTGGAGCGGAAAACGGTGAAAAACCCGTTTTGTTAACAAAACAGCTTTAAACCGTCAAATATACGGAAAATGTCCAGGAAAAAAACGGATATTTTTTACAGTGCACGACTCACATGCACGAAAGATGTTTAGGGAAAACGAATCTCGAAATAGAAATCATACGATCCCTACGCTGAGAGTGTCGCCTAAAACCACGGAAACCATACACATCGAAGCTTCACAATAATTCTCAACACAACACCTGAGCTCTCAACCTACTCACTCATAACTTCCATCGTACTCTAATTTTTCTCCACAATTGGGCTTCTGATACACAACAGCAGCAAGTCATACATTAATCACATGCACGGAAGATCTTGGGGAAAACGAATCTCGAAACAGCAATCATCCTATCACTATGCTGAGAGTCTCGCCTAAACCCACGGAAACCATATGCATCGAAGCTTCACAGTAACTCTCAACACAACACCTCAGCTCTCAACCTACTCCCTCCTAACTTCCATCGTACTCTATTTTTTCTCCACATTTGGGCTTTTGATACACAGCAACAGCAACTTATACACGACTCACTCGCTAGAGAGATCTTTGGGGGAAACTAATCTCGAAACAGCAATCCTCTAATCCCTATGAGTAGAGTTTAGCCTGAAACCACGGTAGCCAAATGCATCCAATACTCACAGTATCTGTCAAGAAAACATTGGGAGATGATCAAATGCATCTTAAATTATTTTCTTTATATCTTTAATCATCAGATCATGGGATGGCACTTCTAGTAAACAATGAACATGTTTTGAATAGTTTTAATTTCAAAGATCCTTCTTATTTCATTTGAATCATACGAAAGAAAAGAAAACTATAAAATGCTTATAAAAAATAGTAGCTAATCCTGTCACTATGTAAAGAAATAATTTCTCATCTTTCTGCAAAACCGATTGGTTTTAGCTTCTTATTAGTATCGAGGTAAATAATGTAAACGCCAATGGGATAAATCAAAGTTTTCGTGAAAACAAAATTTTATTCTAATTTGTGTTAATTATTCCCCGGATGAGAAATTTTTTTTTTGTCTTTTCGACATTTTAGCTAACAGTGTAATTTTTTGTGTCAATTGCTTTCTTTGGCCTGCTACTGTATTATTTTTATAAGAATAGAAACAAGAAGTGACTTTAACGTAACATGAACTGAATAAATATTTCATATTTTATTCAACACCTTTCAAAAACATAAGAATAAAAAGTTTCGAAGAAAGTCAGAAGCAAAATAAGTAATTTTCTTCTCCGTCCAAATGCTGAAATCAGTTTTTTTTATGTAAAACCTTACTTTTATTTTGGTTGTATCTCTCAAACCTCTGTAAATATTCAGTGAAATATGCTCTCCTGAAAGAAAAAGTATAGAAGAAAAAAATTAGAAACATGAAAAGGGAAAGAAAATGAAATATAGGGCTTTCCTTTCTTGTTCTGGAGAATATTTAAACTACTTAACATGAAAACTGCGTCGAAATTTGTGACAAGGAATTAAATTATATTATTCGCGATTCTCCTCGAAAATTGTTTGTTGCCATAAGTTACTTATTATTAATAGTTTTCAGTTCATTCTAAGAATTTTATTTATTATTATTACTCGGAACTTTAAATGGTATCTTTATATACCCTTCGATATAAAATTTCTATGGGTGAGTGTTTAGAAACATGTTGCGCTGTTTTATGTATTTTTGCGCCCATTTCTGCGACATACCAGTTTATGAAGCATTGTTAGATTATTTCTTTAAATGTGTAAAGTGTACGTATTTTGTCTGAAGCCTTTAATAACACTTTTATTCTTTTTTGTAGTCATTAACTGAAAAAATCAGAAATATCTTTCTTTAAAGAATTAAAACTAAATTACATAAATACTTAATTATTTTTCCAAATTTTCTCAGGGATGTTGTAAAAAGGGCCGGAATCGTTAAAATCAAAATGAGTAATATTTCCGTCATGAATGAGTTATATTAATTTCTATTACACTGAATTAAATTAATTTATACGTTATTGAGAAATAATCTTTGAATGAATCCAATTCCATATGATTACTTTTAATAATTCATTGAACTTTAAATGTTTGAATGGAACGATATTGGTTCGTAGGCTACTGCACAGGTATAGTCTATGATCTGGATATTCTCTAATAATACTATATAGAGATCAGACAGCCATTTAGACTTTGGTTCAACTCATTACCTAAAGATATGAAAAAAACATGAGAGATAGTTTTAAATAAGAAAGAGGTAAAGACGAAGCTATAAAAATGTTTTGCTATTAAAAATTTTTTGTAGTGGAAAGTTGTCTAAATCCGGGTATCTAAGATTCGAAGGCCAGCTGGGGTCAACTATTTGACATAAAGCTTCTAAAATTGTATTAAGATATCTTTGTTAATCGGAGGACAATATATCTTTCCAGAAAAATCATAGTTTTACTACTGATATATTTTATTGAAAACGGCAAACCGCTCGGATTTACACCACTAGTGGGAAGAAACCTGACACATATGATAACTGTATGGGAAATTAGAAAACTAGATTTTCAGTGGAAAAGCAGCAAACATTTTATTTACTTTGATAATTTCAGAATATTAGTTAAAAAAAAACTCACATGTAAAGCAATTGCCTTCCTTCACCTCTTCTGTAGCTTTCGTGGGATAAGCTAAGGCAGTTTTTACATTCAAGCCACCTTTCTCATTTATTTAAGTTAGAAAATACACCATTTAAATATGCACAATCAATGTCTGATGTGTTTTTATCGCCTTCATCGGAAGGATCTTCAAGATTTTATGGCCCTCTCTAGAGCTGTTTGGAGTACCCGGTTTTACAATGAGTGCAGAGGTTATAAAATCAAAATAGAACCGCACAATTATTGGAATGAATTAATTTTGTTTGATAGGATATAAATTCTTAGTAAACATAAATAAGTTGGATTAAAGATTGTTTTTATAACTATAATGATTAATAAATAAGCATAGTTTAAAAACAAAAGAACATTAGAGAATTTATGTCTAAAAACAAATATGTTTTCAAGGATGCAATAAATTCAGCAAAAACAACATGATCAGAAGACAGTTTCTTCTTCTTCTTGAATAGTTGAGTGCGATTCATAATCTGTCCACTAAAAAAGAATAATAAATAACGCCAAAATAAAAGATCCAGTTTTACTCCAATCTCCTATATACAAGTTTACTTCAATTATTCGTTATCGCTTTCAGTACCAATATCAGTGTCTGACCTGAACAGAAAGATTCAGAGAAACTGACTTAGCTGTGAAAACTGTGAAAGAATGGTAGAACAGACTGTGAGGAACTTTAAGTAAAGATAGAAGTAAGGGAGATATGTTTGAAATAAGTACAAAAAGTTGTCGTGATACATGTTCGTACTCCTGAGCGTTGCTGGGGACTACGAAAGATCTTAGATTTATTTGTTTCCAAGTAATTTTTAACAGATATTTCATATCTGAAAAACTTAAATTACTTTTTAAATCCGTTATAAAAGCGAAAAAAACCCCGTGCAATATTAAGATCAATGAAGAAATTGCTAAGTAGAAACTGCGTGTGTGTTTTGTTTAAATGGAATCACTGCTGAAAATGTAGTTGGAGTCGCAGTTTCCTCTAAGCCAAGTCTATTAAACCATTGGCTCACAACATGTCCAACACCATTAAAGGTCTTTACTGCAAATTAGATTTGTACAGACCCAGACAAGGCAGGATATGATCCGATAAAGCCTTGACTTTCAAGATGTGTGGAAGCTCTGAAAGAGGAGAAATAAGAAAGTTTTGTTTTATTAGAGATGTAACAGTGTTAATAATATTTTTCAAACCTCACGCTTAGCATGTATCATATCTATATACAGGTGTCCAAAAAACGTGGAGCAAGCGTTTATTTCCTTAAATATTGATTTTAGACCTATACTTCCAAATACAAAGTTTCATCAACTAAGGTAAGAATTAGTGTGAAAACACTTTGGCTTCTGTGCAAGATGCAGATAAAAAAATAAGGAAAATTAAAAGTTTATATGTGTCCGATAGAGAAAAAGTGTCAATAAGTGAAATGTTTCTCTTACACTCATCTATGCATAAAGTAAGTTTCACAATTCTGTTTGGAAAATTTACAGAGATGTGTTAGTTTTGAAACTTCAAGGGCCTGCTAGCAAATTTATATGGAGATGTTTATTGCAGAAATGCAAATTTATTCAAAGCAAAAAAAAAAACAGCTAAATGCAAAACTTTGTCAAGCAGTATATCAGCCAATCATCACGGATTGAAAATAAATTGCCAATGACGCATTCTGTTACTCGGTTTCATTTGCAGATAGTTGCAACTATCGACTTGATAAAGAATGGAAGGACAAATTGAGAAAATGAAAATTTAAGCTATAACAGGAAAATTACCTAATATTCAACCAGAAACTGAGTTATTTGCTGTTCGCGTTGTGTTTATTCTTAATCCTTACCCAAAAGCGTTGGCGACTCGTACTTTATCTCTGCAGAGTTGCCGAATTAACTCACCACTAAAATTACTTTAAAAATTCGTATTTTTGTTTCTATTCTTATTTGCTTACTTATCCACTCTGAGAGTAAGATTATTAACGAAAAAAGTTAAAAAAGAGAAAAGAATTCAGAAAATGAATAAAAAAGTAAGGCAGACAAAGGACTGAGCTTCACACCAAATACTTTTCGAAAGCACTTAAATTCGCTCCTTGCGCACAACTAAGTGACATAATGGACGGAGGCGAATAGCTGATCTTTCAGTCTTGGAACCTAGCCGTTTGGATGCTCCTTTTTTGCGTTAAAAACCAAATAATGTTTTTTTTCCTTCCCTTTTCAATATTACCCATGGTTCGCCTTCGTGGTCTTGATTCGTTTTTCATTGGCTGTTTTTAGGTTTCCAAGTCAGATCCATGTTGCCTCAACGGGAACTTGGCTAATTCCTACATATTCGATTTCTCTTAATGAAATGGAACACACCGAAAAAAAGGACTGCAACTATCTAAAATTCAATTCAAATAATTACAACAACAAGTTTGAACTATGTGAAGGTAAAGCTATTTTTGAAAAAAAATGTATTTAATTGTATTCTAGTAAGATTTTTATAGCACTGATTCTTTCTGGGAGGAAGAGCCTCATTGCTGATAAGTCACCGTGAATTTTTTTGAAGAATCAAAAGATGAATTATTTTTGTAAATACGTCAATTAATGTATTATTTGACTAGTTTTTAGATTTAATTAGATTTAACAAATATATTGTTAATTACTGATTTCGCCCTTTAAATATTTTTTAAATATGTATATTATCCCTAAAATGTAGTCAAAAGACTGGATAAAACTGCAGTTAGATGTTTGGAAAAGTGGTCTAAGTCAACAAATTTGTCTTCTTATATATCTGTAAGATTTCCTAATGGAAGCGTGCGACTTTTTATGTGAATAGATGTATGTAAAAGAAACATTTTACTATTTGACAGTTTTGCTCATGCCCTTGGTTATAATAGTATTTTCGTAAACTTTCTAGCCTTATTAGATGAAACTTTGTAATTGGAAGTATATGTCTAAAATCAATATTTTAGGAAATAAACCCTCGTTCCATCTTTTTGGGACGTCCTGTATATATATAAATATATATATCATAGTCTACATCACCTTGTAAACCACATTTTCAGTTTGGTGTGATGGCTAATTTGAAAAGATATAAATATGAAACACATGGTCCAAGACCTGTTAAAAAATATATTACATATTTGTTAGTGATAATTAAGTTAATATCAACAGTCCCAATTAAACCCTTTACTCGGGTTCCTATTTAAGATTCCACCAATAGTTTTGCCAGATGCTTAATATAAATTCTTTAATTTTTAATTTTAAGAAAGATCTAGGTGAAGGGACATTAATTTTTTGCCCAGCAAATTTAGAAGATTTTGCAAATTGATCAGCAAGTTCAT
>BGPR01005780.1:2528-14891 GCA_013235015.1 Araneus ventricosus
GGTTAAATTCTAACCACCCAGTACTCATTCATATCATTTTAGGGCATACAAAACATCTTTTAAATGTTATTCTTTTTACCGCCACACTCTCTCAGTATTTAATACGGCACTCATTCTCATTTGGTGTGTTTTCTCTTTCCAGGAGAGAAACGAGCCGCAATGCAGCACGACTTGAACACCTCCCCCGCCTCGGGAGGACTGACCACCGCAACGGATCGCTACTCTTGGGGATTCTCAATTTCTCTGCTGTTTTTCCTGGTTCTGTCATCCTGACGCCGCTGACTGGCATCCGATCAGTAAATCAGATATGACAGTCCGTCCACTTCTCAGCCACAATTTTGTGAGTAAGCTTCACATCGAATTACGTCTACTGTACACTGAACGCCCGCATTTTGCAGCCGGATTCACAGTGTTTACTCGGTGTTTGAATGCGGGGAAATGAATGCATAGTGACAGTAAAGTCTAGGAGTATTCAATGAGTTTCTTTATGGCGTTCTATGCAATTCTTATTTGGAATTGTAAGGCATTTTTTGCAAGATGAAAGTTGCTATAGCAACTTCAGAACTTCCCAATAGATATACATAACCAATATTTTTCGATTTATTATTGTAAAAGCATCTGTGAAGTATTTTTCTAAAGTAACAAAAATAGTTTGTATGGCTTATGGTGTCATGATTTCAAAGTTAATTTACTTCTAGATCAAACTTACATCACCAAAACTTCCTTTGCTTTATAATGAAAAAGAACTGTTTTCTTAAATTAAATTTTAAAAAATTCATAGCTTGAATTACAATACTAATGAAATGAAATAAATCCTATCAGTAAATCAGATATAATAAATCGTCCACTTCTCAGCCACAATTTTGTGAGTAAGCTTCACATCGAATTACGTCTACTGTACACTGAACGCCCGCATTTTGCAACCGGATTCACAGTGTTTACTCGGTGTTTGAATGCGGGGAAATGAATGCATAGTGACAGTAAAGTCTAGTAGTATTCAATGTGTTTCTTTATGGCGTTCTATGCAATTCTTATTTGGAATTGTGAAGGCATTTTTTACAAGATGAAAGTTGCTATAGCAACTTCAGAACTTCCCAATAGATATACATAACCAATATTTTTCGATTTATTATTGTAAAAGGATCTGTGAAGTATTTTTATAAAGTAACAAAAATAGTTTGTTTGCCTTATGGTGTCATGATTTCAAAGTTAATTTACTTCTAGATCAAACTTACATCACCAAAAATTCCTTTGCTTTGTAATGAAAAAGAACTGTTTTCTTAAATTAAATTTAAAAAAATTCATAACTTGAATTACAATACTAATGAAATGAAATAAATCCTATCAGTAAATCAGATATGACAATCCGTCCACTTCTCAGCCACAATTTTGTGAGTTAAATTTCACATCGAATTACGTCTACTGAACACTGAACGCCCGCATTTTGCAGCCGAATTCACAATGTTTACTCGGTGTTTGAATGCAGGGAAATGAATGCATAGTGACAGTAATGTCTAGGAGTATTCAATGTGTTTCTTTATGGATTGCTATGGAATTCTTATTTGGAATTGTGAAGGCATATTTGTATTCATGTAAGACAATCTAAGAAAGTTTTAAAAAAGTTTCCTATTTTGATGATATGTGTTATAAAAAGCAGGGATAATTTACACGATGAAATAAAAATGCTATCAGAAATGTAATGGTCTAAAAATTTCCTTTAAAAAATTAGTTGTAAATATATGTGATTGCACTTTTTTGTCAACTGAGGCGAAGATTTGGCAAGATAGAAGGTTAAATTCCCTTACTTCTTCAATAGTGATACATTACCACATCAGAATTTCAGGATTATTTTTAAATTTTAATGAAATGAAAAATTTTATTTTAAAGATGAGTCCAATATAAAAAAAGCATATTTTAAATAGCATTTCTGAAGTCAACTTTCCATATAATAATATGCAAGAATTAAAAACCGTGAAGTTTCAAAATATTTGTTATACTACTTATATATATATTAGTCTTTACTTATGACTATTTTTATTTTAAGGACTTATCTCTATATTCTTTTGTATTTACTATTTCTATGAAATATGCAATAAGTTTTGGGACATAAATTATTCCTTTTGGGGTTTTAATGTTATCTAAAACTCATTTTTTGCTGTATTTTCCAAGTACTTCTTACCTTTCAGAAAATGGGAATTAGAATTCCTTACTTCATTTCCTTCAACACTCCTAATTCCTCACTATTCAATGAACATCAGTTGATATTATGCAGAATTTTATTGCTTTTGTGATTAAACAAACTGGAAAAATTGAAATGAAGCCATTTATATCCAATGGTCAAAATGAAATAATCGTCCGTTGTATGGTTATGAACATTAAAAATATTCTAATGAGTTAGGCCACTCTGTATCTCTGCTCATGTGAAGCGATGAAACATTCTTTCAATTCTGTATGCATACATAGTATTTCTAATATCATTTTCTAAGACGAATTTAAATTATTGTTCATGAAAAAAAGAGGAAAATATATCATTTGAAAATTAAAATTTAAGACTTCATTTGAAAATATAATTTGCTTATAATCAGTTCGACAGAAATTATTCGTTTACAAACTGTTAACTTCATATTTTTTGTAGAATTATTTCTTATCAAGGTTAGATTAAATGTTGTTTGAGAATTAAAATTAGATGATGCATATTTTTTAAAGTTTTCAATAATCCACATTTTTAACAAAGGATGAACACCGTATGTTTAATTCTTTTATTTAAAAATTAGCATCATAAATATACATTTTACGTTTAAGATGATCACTGATTCATCAATTAATGCTGATGAGGTTCTAAACCACTTTCAGTAAATAGTATCTGCATTATACTGTTTCTGTGAATAATGAATGCCAAGTAAGAAGTGTCGCTCGATTGCTTTCGTGCCTTGCTACTTTTGGCTCCGGGATAAATTTCACTTTCGGAACTTTATAACTTATAACAGCTATTTAATTCCATTTCAGGTTCCTGTATCCTTTATTTATTCAGTTAGTTTAATTAAAGTGATCGTTCTTATAATAAAGGGACATACCACTCTTAAACCTCAAAAAAATGATGGAAAACTGTCAAATTTGATACATTATATCTCTGAAACTATGCAATACACAAACTCACTTTTTTTCAGAAAAAATATCTGTCATTTCTCTTATAGTACACACATTTTCAAACCTTCATATTGGTATTTTTTTATTTGAGTGTAATAAATATGGGCATAATTATAGGAGAAAAAAATGAGATAGTCACCTTGCGCGCATGATTAAGTATAAAATATTTATCTAAATACAGTATTTCGGGTATCTTAGTAATCCAAACAGTCTGTTTCAGAATCTGAACCTCAATTTATTAACATTTAAATTTAATTTCTATTTTAAATACCAATTTAAAATAAAAATGTTTCAAATAATTAAAATTTCATCTTTTCTAACCCCCAAAGACTTACGTTGGAGAAATATGTACAAAACGGTGATACAATTTGTAGAATATAGCCAAATACATATTCGGTAAAAGTTTTGTGTAAAATCATTCAATAGTTTTTGAGATATCGTGCGCGCAATATCAAAAAAACACATTTTGAGATATAGTGCTTTAAAGAAATGGTCATATTCAATGTTTACGTTGAAGAGCTGCTACATTTTCCTTCATAACTTTCATAATTATAGGAATTTTTTTAACGCGGATTGTTTTAAATTGTTCAGAAAAGACAGAAAAATGCTGTATAATTTTTTAAAATCGAAAATTTTAGAGGTTTAACAATCGTATCTCCCCTTAAGAACAGAAGAAGGCAAAATTTAGCCTTTTTGTTTATTTTGAAATTTTATCCATTTGTGTGACAACAATATGAAACATTTATCATGAGAGCCCTAACTCAATGTTTCACATATATATCAGATTTTTATTTATTAAATGGTCTATATACTTGGTTCTAAGTTGTCTCTTAAAACCTTCTTCAAGTCTAATAAACTTATTCATTATTGGCAGATAACGCACAATGAAATTACAGCAGATGTTTCACGAGAAGGAAAATGCCATGTAACGTCAACAAAACTTGCTAAATTCTATATCTTAAACTCTCTTAAATGAGAAATGGCAGAAAGGAAATAAGTCAAACAACACATTTTTGCTGCTCTATCTTTTTGTCCTTGAAATCTGTATTGAAACTCACTGACCGAAGCAGTCGCAGAAAACAATACTGGAATTGTTGGTACATTGAAGAGAAGCTTTCACGTCACACTAAGTAAAAATTCTAGAGGACGCTGCAGTTGACAGGGAGCAGTATCACATGATACAGAAGCCATCGAAATCCACTGAAAGCCGAGTAAGGTTTGAGAGAATTGAATTGTGTTCAATTTCTAAAATGTCTTTGCGCATTCTCTTCTTCTGTTTGGCTTAGAGGAGAAGAGAAGAAAAAAGTACACAAAAAATAGAAGGCATTCTTTTCTTCTTTCTAGCATTGTTTCCGAGGAATCTCCTGAGTCTGGAAAGAATGTCCTCTTGTTTGTCTCGATTACTGAACGCAAATGCAGATGCCAGGGGAAACACATAAAACCAAAATTTAAAGCCGTACTAAGAATGAAGAAGACGTACTAAGAATGAAGGTTTTCCTTTATTCCCTGGTATATACTACTGCATTCCGGTTTGAGCATAAAAACTCGTTTAGGGTCTACATCGAGTAATACCATGCAGGCAAAAGTTAAACCGTTTATAAATTTAAAAAGAGGAATAGCGAAAGCTAGGTTTTTTATCATTCCTCCAAAGTGAATTTTCTGAACGTCTTTTGCAAGTAATGATGGGCATATATGTATCGCCTGAATTTTTATACATTGCTGTATAAAGAATCTGGTTCTTTAAAAAACATAGATTGTTTCAGCAAAGTTTCTAAGTTAAAATTTTCCGCAGTCAGCATTACCCAGCATTAATTTTATAACTTAAAGAAAAATTTGACTGACCGTTTCCAACTTCCCCGCGTAGGAAATAAAACAAGCAAGCATCTTATGGTTTGAAACTTACCTTTATTGGGTTACTCTAGAAAAGTGTTCTGAATATCCTTTGAAGGCCAAGATAATCATATTTCGTTCCACATTAGCTGAAATTTTAATTTTAATTTTTATTTAATATTGATTGAATATTTCAAGAATCATTAACCACAAATAAACTGGTTTCCTACAGCTACATTTTTTTGAAATTCCTATGAGCTTTAATCATGTATTTTCTCTGAATCCTTTGAAGTTTCAGTGAACGTAGTTGATTCAATATATATTTTCAAAGATTTCCTTTATCGTTAAATAATTGATTCTGATGTGTTCAAATGAGATAAGCATAGTCCGCAATAAGGGATTCTTAATGTCAAGTAAAATTTAGCCGAATGTTCAAGGAAATAAAAGAATACAATTTTAAAGATTAGGTTTTGTGCTGAGTGAAAGCGAAATGTTTAACATCAAAATCAAAATTTAGCTTAACCTGATTGAAAAGTAGAATCCGTAAAAATCATTATCGTCATTGAACAAAATAAAAAAATAACATGAAAAATTAATAAAATTTAGAATTCTTTGCAAATACAGAATTGCTTTTTATGTTATACGTATTGTGTTTTATAATGTTACGAAAACATTAATTGCAGATTTTCAAAATCTATTCCTGATTGCTTTTGTAAACATGGAAAATGATGTGAAACTTCCTTCATATATAATGACTCTCTTGATTATTTAATGTTTATTCAAAAGAAAAATATGAAAGAACCAACAAGATCTTGAGCAAAGGAATAAAAAAATACTACCCAAATTCCAAAAACAGCGGTTTGTCCTTTTCACATATAAACTTGTAACATTTTAAGTAAAGAAGAAAAACAGTAGATATTACTGTCCTACCGCCAGGAGAAAAACCCTGTAGAGGGTTGCCTAAAGTAGACGTGTCGAAGAAAGGAGGTAAACGGGTATAAAATAATCCGCAACATTTGGCAAACTAAGCGCACTTCGTTAGGCGAGAAATTCGTTTTCGAATGAAGCACTAAGCGAAATAAGACTTCCGCCGGTTCTATCTGCTACAAACGAAATAAAGCCTTTTCCTTCACCCCCGGAATGCAGTGGAATATCCCGTTTCCGTAACGACCGCCACCGGCCTGTCTGGTGTCTAGAGTTTTTCTCGTGATGGTAAGACAGTAGTCCCAATCACAAAAAACTATATTTGAAGGCTATCTCGAAACTAATAAAATTCCATCAGAATTCAATAATTCATCGTGTCAAACCAAGAGATTCTGACTAGAAAAACAGAATTCCTTCTTATATAATGTCTCTCTTTATTATTTAAGGCTTATTCGCGAAGAAAAATATGAAAGAGCGGACAAGATCTAAAGCAAAGGAATTAAAATGTTGCGTTTGTCTTCAACACATAAATTTCCACCGCTTTATTATCTTACTGAGGAGGAATTGATATATTGTGATGTATTTTATTTCTGAATCCTGATTCTTTAGATAATTCCAGTGTTTACTATATGTCTGTCTCTAGAGCCATCTTTCAAAAAATCACTCAAATAGCAGTTTTCAACACACGAACAGGCATTAGAATTTTTGAAATAGAGGTGTTATAAAAGAATTATGGATTAGTTGTTGTTAACAGGATTTGTGAGTGGCACTAAATGGGGTTAGTGACAGAATTGCCAGTTTAATATGATTATTATAGTAAAGTTGCTTCAGCAACTTTAGAACTTTCCAATAGATATACATTACCAATATTTTGTCGATTTATTATTGTAAAAAGATATACGAATTATTTTTCTAAAGTACCAAAAAATAGTTTGTATGGCTTATGGTGTCATCATTTCAAAGTTAATTTACTACTAGATCAAACTTACATCAAAAAACTTTCTTTCTTGTAATGAGAAAGAATTTTTTCATTACATTAAATTTGATAAAAATATAACATGATTTCCAATACTAATAAAATAAAATAAAATAAATTATTAACCATTATTGGAAAGAATTTATAAATTCAAAATTTGATCTGAGGTAGCCAGTTTATAATTCAGATCATATAATTGCAATATAGAACAATACACAGAGTTTTTAATGTTAATTCTTGTTTTTTCTTGCAGAATACAGGTAGATAATCATCTATGAAGTGCTGCAGCAGTATCTCAAAATCTTTAGCAGAAAAAAATAAAGCGAAGTCTTCTGAAACGTAATATAGTTTCGTTTATATACGCTTTCATTTATTTTGACTTGTTTTATGTTTGTAAAGATGAAATGTTTTAATCAACTATTCATTCACTTCCTGACATGCCAGTTTTGTAATATTGTAGACTTGCGTGTTTTCGATCGCAATACATTATTTTAATATGTCCAGTACTTAATTATGTATTAAACGGTTAATTGAATTAAATTTTGTTTCCTTACAAGTGGCACTACCTTGAAGTGAATTTGATAAAAAATTTATTTCGAAATTCCATAATATTTATATTAATGAATCATAAATTAAGCATTGGAAAGTAGAAAATAATTCAAATACAAAATTATTTTTTAATTTAATGTAAAAGTGTGTTATATGTAATACAATTGTGCTTTAAAAACAGTTTTTTATACAGGTTATAAGCAACAGTAAAACAGCAACTATAACTTTCCAGAAAAATGAGTGAAGATAATTCTACAGGTATATACAGGATTAAAAAAAGAATTATTTTATACTTTTAATACCTTAGGCGAAATCAGTGGCGTATCGACAGGTGGGAATGGATTCTGCGCCTTACACAACAGTTTTAAAAGACATAGTAAACACAAAATATTGTTTTTATGTTTATTGTATTTAAGTATATAAATATACCGAGGATAGGAATCGAAAAATTATTAGCATATTTGGCCTTTGTGTGGAAGTGTAATTGGAAAATTATAACAAAAATGGCGACAACTACTTCGAAAATTTTTCAAATCTTTTCAATCAAATTTTCGAAAGTGATTAGTTCTGGTTTAAACATTTTTTAAAAAGGTGGAGATGGTTTCTACGCCTTACAGAACAGTTTTAGAAGACATAATAAACACAAAATATTGTTTGTACGTTTATTATATTTAAGTTTATAAATATATAGAGAATAGGAATCGAAAAATTCTTATCATATTTGACCTCTGTGCGGAAGTTTAATTCGAAAAATATAACAAAAAATGGCGACAGCTCTATTTGGCACATTTTTCTGATATTTCCAATTAAATTTTTAAACGTGATTAGTTATGGTTTAAGCATTGGATAAAAAGAGAAATCCACTCAATATTAATGGTTTCTTGATGTATATGGTGTCGAATTTTTTTAAACGTTTTCTGGAACAATTTTCCAATTGTTCAAATATCTGTTAAGAATTAAGTAGATATCCAAGTTGAAGTTAAGATATCGGCAATGATAATTCTCTGTTGTATTTAGTTTCACACTCTTAATAACTTTGTGATTGTGTGTGATTTTTTTTCTTGTGATAGATTTTAATTACAATGATTTTTAAGGTTTTCTTTTTCGTCTTGTAGGAATTTACAGCCTTGATGACCGATGGCTAGAGCTAAACTGGACTTTTCATCTCCACTGATATGAACTGTCTTCGAGCTACAAAACGTCCATTGTTGAAAAAAGGGCCAAATTATATAGATAGAAACAAGAATTTGATGTTAGACACCTCGCTATAAGGGAAAAGTCTGCTTTCTCGATTTGTGATACTGCCCGCAGCATTCATATGTTACATTTACAAGAATAACATTCCTGACTCCTGTGGTTCCCAATATCTATATATGTCGTCTCAACAAAAAATAACAACACATGATGTTCAATATGTGTTATTTACAAAATTCAGTGTGCTACAACACAGATATCGATGCCAAATATTGACTTACGAACACAACAGGAAGTGCAAAGTGTGCATACAAACTATATGTTATTTGACTTTTACATATGTGTATACTGAAATATACTTATAAAAAGAATTATGATATATATATGTATACTGTAAAAGATTCTTGTTTATCAGGAACAGATTTCAAAGGTGCTCCAACTTATCATAATATAGTACGAAACAATGCAAATTTAAAGAATTTTCTAGGATGGACTATTGAATAACTAATTCCGGAAGAACAGCTTTCATCTGTGTATTGTACAATAGTTTGGCTATCCCTTCACATTCACAGACTGCGTGATGATGATCTTACAACAAATGAGGGATGAGGCTTATTCTTTGATAAAGCGTTAACTTTGTTTTTCTATCTCGATATTTTTTCCTCTGTAAAGTTAAACTGTGAATTAAGAGTGAAGCATGCTGGTGAAAGATCTCATATATTTAGTTGGTGTGGTTGATATATTAAGAGGTTTTTTCTTTCATATGTGAATACCTAAATATGTGTTATGACATGATTTGAGGCTCAAATTATGTAATTATTCCAGTGGAATAAATAAAAAACCATTTTACTAAATGCGTTAAGTGTGTTTGCTTTTCCAGAAAACCATTCAACTTTTTTGCCTGAACAACGTAGAAATTGCGACACGGTTATCCCATTCACACTTTTGGGATAAACTAGGAGAGAGTTGCATATAAATAACGATTATATTAGTTACAAAAGTACTTGAAGAATATTGCGCATAAATAATGAATCAATTTTCTCATTATATTATACAGAAAAGGCGCGATAATCACCCACGTTTGTAAGTTTCAACGATGGTTCTTTTCCGCTGGTGAGTGCAAATATTAAACAATGAAAATTTTGGCTCGATATGAGGCTTTACATGCAATAATTTTGCTATTTCCTCAATATTTATATAAATGACATAGCTTTCGTCAAGTATTATTGATGCAACTCGTCAAATATCAAATGAAATTAATTAGACGCATGTTCCTTAAAGTTTCTGATTTTCTACGGACAAGTAACTGACAATGTGTTCAGATAGTTTTCTTTGAAAGAACTTGTGAAAATTAATTAATATTTACACAGAACTGCATATACTACGGAACTGCGACTGATGTTTGCAAGAAATATTACATTAAACAGTATCAAAATGTATTCTAAACATTATTTTTCAAGCATGCGTGTTTCTTCAATTAAAAGTAAATCTATACATTTCCTTAATGAAAGTTTATAAAAGAAATCTTAATATAAATGCGATAAAACAAAATTCGTGATTAAATCAATTAAAATTTCTAATGTCGGGGTATGTTTCAGAAAAACGAGGGATACAAATATAAAGCAGCTTCTTTTATACTTTAATGTGTTATTAATATAAATTTAAATTTTAAGCGTCGGATTTCGTTCACGGCCTCTACCTTGAAAATATTACATAGAATTCCGACGCCTATCCACTAACTCATAGAGTATAGAGAATTTCACCGGTCGAAAGCGAAGAGTTCACTGGAAGAGGTTCACTGGAACCAGGAAATGGAAAATCCTTGTTCCATATGTATATGAGGAGAAAAAAAATCATTTCTTTCAAGTATTCAACAGAATAGACAAAGCAGGAGAAGAACAACGAATCCAAAAGGAACAACAAACACTGCACACCAGAGATTTAATCATGTATGTCAAAAGTGTACAATGCCCAACGGACATATGTTGCAACTGGTGAATACGTCCATATTAAGATAAATTCCACCACCATACCAATAATATTCACCAGTACACTACACTACTAATTTTAATTTGCACAGCATTCTAGGTCTATAAAACGTCATCTCTTCCATCAGAAATATGAATTCAAAGTGTTTATACAAAGGTCAATAATAATTATATATGAAATGCAGGGCATACACAAATGAAGTGACTCATTTCAAAAATCAATTTTAAAAAACCGTAGAAATGTTGGAAATATGTTTTTTTTTTTTTTTTAAATAAGAGAGAATCTCAATTTTTTTTTCAGATAGGTAAAGCTGCGTTACGCCTTTTTAAATTTGTTACAGCGAGAAAAATCCCTACGCAATGGCTACCGATCAGCAGAAGCCGATGCGTGTTTTCTAGTTTCTGTTTTTAGTTTTTCTTGAATACTACGAAAACTCTTCAGTTTCCACACTAGATGTTAATTGACAAATTAAAGAGAGTGAAATTCCCTACAAATAAATGCTTTTATTTTTCTTTCAGTTTTGATATTTTCTTATTTAATGGCTCTAAACAAATTTTTGATTTCCAGTAATTTACGACCCCCTAGGCCACCCAAACTGAAAGTAAACTTTTTGAGATGCGCTTTCATTTAAAAAAAAATTCGTCGTTTCAACATTTTTAGGGTTATTTTTTACTAATTTTTGAAATGTGTCACTTGATTTGTATAGTAATACACCCTGTATAGTAATCGAGACTAAAAATCCGATGCAAACATTTATAACAACCTATAAAACCGTAATGCTTTTATCTATCAATTTCAGTTGCATTTACGAAAAAGCGTTTCTATACCACTTAGTTATATAATGTTAATACCTTAATGTTTAATTAGTGCACGTAATGCTTATATTTTACAAAAAATCGTAGTTCCAACATTTTTAGTTTTTTTTTATTACTTTTTGAAATGTGTCACTTCATTTGTGTACAACCTGTACAATAATCGAAACTAAAACTTCGATGCAAACATTTCTATCAACCTATAAAACCGTAATGCTTTTATCTGTCAATTTCAGTTGCATTTACGAGAAAGCGTTTCTATACCACTCAGTTATATAATGTTAATACCTTTATGTTTAATTAGTGCACTTAATGCTTATATTTTACAAAAAATCGTAGTTCCAACATTTTTAGTTTTTTTATTACTTTTTGAAATGTGTCACTTCATTTGTGTACACCCTGTACATTAATATCCCCTGCATCCCAATAAATATTTTGGGCAAGAAAACACACATATACAATACAATTCAACAAAGCTTGAAAATTTTAGACCTTAACTTGTTGCTCATGATTTTTATAGGATATCTACCCTATGCCCGAATCAGGGCCACATGATGGTGATTGATGCTTTGATGCATGATATAGTTTGTGATTTTTAGGGATCAGAAAATAACTGACTAAAAATAAATTATTTCTTGAAGTTTAAAGGAAAAAAATTTGTAAGATATAGTGAATTATTAATTTCTTTTCTGAAATAGTTGAAATTAAGTAATACAACCAGAAGCGTCATTGTTAATTTCCTCAAAACGAAATTGTTCTTGATTAATTGCAAATAAATTCTGAAACCGAGAAAAAGGAGCTATGTAATATTTTTACGTTTCGAGTTCCTTTCACAGAACAGAAAATCTTAATACAATGTGTACTGTATTTGTGAGTAATAATTTATTATATTGCATACAAATATAATATTATTATATTGCATTTAATTATATTGCATACAAA